>VSDK01008367.1:86072-147917 GCA_009767595.1 Symbiodinium kawagutii
AGTGGGTTGGTTGATGTGATGCGTGACGTGGTCCTTAATCATCCAGTTTACTATCCCCTACCTAAAAAAAAGAACCCCATGTGTACGTTTCCAATGATGGATCGGGATACGCTTGGATGAGTCCCATGCATTGATGCAATGTGATTGGTTCGTCTGTTCCGTGGGCATCCGTGGATAGGCTTGGCAGGTCCCAAACTGATACTGTGGTCACGAGTGTTTGCGCAGTCGTGAACTAACCAACTAACCAGCACTAACTCCAGCAGAAGCCATCAGAATTGCCATCATTAACCATCAATGAACCAACGAACCATCACCCCCAACGAACCATGACTAACCCCCAACGAACCATCACTAACCCCATCGATCAATTCACCAACCAACCAATCTAATCAACCATCATCACCAGCTAACCAACCAACCATCATCACTAGCCATCACCCACCAACCAACGAAGCATCCATGGCCGGCGCAGCCAAGGCGCTGCTTCCTCCGCCTCCTTGGCAGCTGAGGCCACGGATGCAGCCAGCGCCGGGCTGACGGGTGCCTTGCTTTCAACGCCTGGGAAGCGCGGGGGCAAGGCGGGGGAAGGTGGTGACGAGGTGTGCACATCATGGAGGTTAGGAAAGCTATAGATCATGGTTAATGATGGTTAATATAATGCTAAATGATGGTTAATAATGGTTAATAATGCTGAATCATCGATAATGATAGTTAATAATGCTTCATAATGCTTATTAATGGCTAGTGGCTAATAATGGCTATAAAGCTACGGGTTAATGATTAATATAGATCAAGAGGAAATCTATCACCAAATAACTAGCCTTACTAACTAGACTATATCAGTAGTAAGGTTAGATGCCTGACCGGAATTCTTGTTAACTAGATTCTATACTAGGATGGATTCATAGATATGATACAGGTCAGTTAATAATCATAATAGGTTCTATTCATAGATTCCGAGGCTGTGAATTCATAGAGAGCATTGAGAAACAAAACGTAACATAAATAACTAGAAAAGTGTAGAAAAATATATCATCCCCTATTATTAACCATTAGCCAGCTACTATTGACCATTGGTTGGTTGGTTAACTGCTTGACCCATTAGTATATCGTAGAGTGATCGATTTTATTCGGCAAAGCCTTGGTAACAACATGGGGCCAATAAAAAAATGACCGATCATCATCGATAAAATCGCCACGTCCAATAGGCAAGTCATCATGGCAAGGCTATGAATGACGGTGCCATCACTGACGGCGGTCGAAGGCTACCATCCGCAACATGTTCCTTGAAGGTCCCCGATCCTCAGCAAGGCTATCAGAACCGTAGGTCCCGAGCTCTCCTTGGCATGGGCCATTGCTATATGAGGTACTGCAGCTGCACTGGGGCACAGCTGGCTGAAATTGTCCGAGCTATTTAAGGTACTGCCAATGGATGCTGGGGGGTGCCCAGAAACCATGGACAACCATGCTGTTGAACCTTTCTTTGTTCCAAAAGCGAATGGCCTGGCGTAACGCGCCTTGCATCCTTCCAGCGGTCCACAGGAGTTAGTTTCCCGAGATGGCTCACTTGCGCAAGTTACAATGATTTTGGATGATTTTGGGCAATGATTTTGGGCAGATTTATCTAAGACAAACCGCATCCAACTACTGCCGTGCATTAACCATGATTATTTGTGGGCACAATCATGCTGCCCGCCAGTCGGCCATATTGGCTGTGACCTTGGCACTTGTTGACTGTTACCCATTACATTCATCGTTTTGTCAGCAACACGACTCATGACATTAAGCATCATTTCACCAATGCAAATAATGAAATGGAAAATAAGCCAATGCTAAAACAATACAAACCATGACCAACCATCAGTGATGATTCAACATATTAAACCTATTTAAAAAATGACCATGCCATGATCAACCATTAACCATCACTATTGGCCAAGTTGAATCAACATGTACACATATACTTATTTTGAATATACTTACAGCAAAAAAAATAAACATACCATACTACATAACTACATGCCAAAAAACACACATATTATATATATACAGACAAAAAATATATACATATATGTATATATATATATATATGTGTGTGTGTGTATGTATGTATGCAAATATATAGCACGGCATCCACAAATATTATCTGAAATCCTACCGGTGACCAAGCATCATCAGCTATGAAGCAGAACACCAAGTTAAGCAAAACAAAATGAACCAACCATGCATATTTACAAACAGACATAAATATGTAAATATGACTGTGGGTCAAAACCCCGTACCCCTGGTTCCCCATCACTAACCATTCTTTTCCCTATTGTTACTGGCTATTATCCCCTATTATTGGTTGGTTCATATTGACCCATAGCCATATCAATCAGCCCTGATCCACCATTCTGAATCACTGCTTCACCACGGGCACGCACTCCCAACTCCACGCCCCAGCGACCCAGGAAGCTCGCGCCCGCGACGTTCGTCTTGCGTCGTGCGGCTGCAGGGTTCAGAGCGCCGGGCGGCGCCACCTACGGTGGAGACATGTGGCGACAGCGAATCTCTGGACACCGGGGACATGTTCAGAGTGGTCCCCCCAGTTAGCTAACTATGATTGACGATGGTTAATGATTGGAAGTTACTATGGTTGATGATTAGCAATGGTTTGTGATTAACAAGGTGGTTGGTTTTGAAGCTACTTAACTATCAATAACAATGGTTCATGATTGGAAGTTGGTTGGTTGATAGGCCATTTACCTGTGGTGGAGTATGGTTAATTATGGAAATGTCTGGTTGGGCGTCAGAAGCAACATGACCACAATTTTACATAACTTGGCTTCAGCTTGTGAACCAACTTATTAATATTACTAACCATCAACTACTCATTGAATACATATTATTGATAAATGAATGAATAATGATCGTACTGAAGCATCGTTGACCAATATCATTGATCATCGTTGACCAATATCATGCATCAATCAACATCTCAAGTATGATTCAGAAAGAAATACTTGATTACTCGTTTAACACCATAAAAAGTTAATTAACATCAATCAACTATCTAATTCATATTGACCAATATCATTGATCA
The DNA here is from genome assembly GCA_009767595.1 of Symbiodinium kawagutii. NCBI lineage: Eukaryota > Dinophyceae > Suessiales > Symbiodiniaceae > Symbiodinium > Symbiodinium kawagutii. The sequence goes on from VSDK01008367.1 coordinate 89,158, forward strand.
TAGTATTATTGGTTTAACATCATGGTTTACCACCATAAATAATTAACTCCTGGCCAGAGCTGCGGCTCCCTCTCGGGACCACCTTGGGTGCAGAGGTGTTTGCTGCGGCGCGAGCTGCCAGGAAGAAGGCCGTGGTGTTGAGCTCCTGGAGATGTGGGACATAAAAGGAGGTGGGTTGAAAATGGTTGAATGGTAATTGTTGATTTTTTTTTGTTAGGGCGTCCAGAGGGTTTGCCCGAAATGAGTCCAGATGCTTTGCAAAGGACTCCTGATCATTGTTGATTTGTGGTTACAACCATTCATAATTTCAACATTGTAATTCATCGTAATTGATTTTATTTAACCATAAAATTGGTAATAATTTCTTTAAAAATAATGGTAATAGTAATAACAGTCAGGTTAAAACGGGGTAATACTGGTTTAAAATAATGGTGAATGCAATGCCTAAAAGTGGTTAACAATCGTGATTGATAATGGTTTATCGTGGTTAATCATGTCAATAGAATGGGTTCATCATGGTTGATTGTTGTGAAAAACGTTGAAAATCGGTTAAACATGAGGTTAATCAGGCTAGCTTGTCATTAATTGCTATTCAAAAACTGGTTAGTTGATCAAACATGTGCTAAATTCTGACTCAAAGCTAATTGCTATGTAGAAAGTGCTAATGATGAGTCAATCGACTATATGGGATGGCTACAATTGTTCCCGTTCTTAGTTGGTTAATAGTAGGTGTGCTCATAAACGGTTGGGTCGTGTTGTGCCAGGTGTAGTTATTAACCAGCTAATTGTTTGCAATGGTTAGTAACGGTGGTCATTTACAGTTAATCATGGGGGGTCATGGTGGTTGACATTGGGACAGTGGCGGTTGATTAATTATTGTTCACGACCAGCTAAGGGCTAACATGAACAACTCAATCAGGGGGATAAGGATAAGGACCACCAACGAGGAACATGATGATTAGTAAATCTATTGATAGTCTCCTGATATCTCCTGATCCAACATTATAGCCTCTAGGCATCTCCAGGCGTTACACTCTATTATCATTGGCAAAAAGGTTACGCGTTAGCTATTATCTCATATTATCTCTTAATACGCTCTTGAAATGCTCTTGCATCATTTGGCTACTAGGTCAACCATGATGCACATCACAGAAAGACCAGCGGCCCACCAAAACCAAAACAAATGGAGGACTAAGGAATCAAGGATCAGAAATACAATTACCGGCGATTGACCTTGTGATATCATGTAGTAACAAACGATGAAGCAACACATGCAACCTCAAAACCTAGAAAAGTTTGATGAAGAAATCACGCACAGTTGTTCTTTGGTTGATCATGTCTTACCAGTACGAAGGCAAGCATGACGACCCTCCCCGGAAGATATTTCAAGGGATGATGAGCGACCGCCATCATCCATGCGCGGTTTTGTTCAACACAAAGAAACCTATCAATCATGCGGCAGCTTCCCAAACAATAGAGACCAATGCTAGTTAATAATGATTAGCAATGGATGATTTGGGTGTCCCCGATTTTGAGAAACACCCATGTCAACAAAAATGCCCAATCTCAAACAGGAAGCAGTATATTGACATTGGTCCGCATGAGCTCCTTCTTTGCCACGTTCAATGCTCCACCAAGAGCAGCAGCAGAGTTTTCACCAGCGCTCACCTAGCCATGGACATTTGAGCTGCTGAGGCCTAGTCCCATTGATTCGTCCATGTTTTGTTCATGCTGACGGCTAATGTAGTGGGCACATACCGTGTGCTTCTGACCCCGGATGACCATCATCTAGACTGCTTAGCCACGAATTTGCATAGGCCCCCACGCCTTTGGTTGCTATCCACCATTCAGGTCAACCCAAATCAACCTCCAAGAGCTTAAGTGTTATTCAAGGACTGTCAAATCCACCAATCATATCCAGAATAAATAATTGAGGTAACTATCCCGGCTGATAATCCTTAAACGTTTTTTTGGCCATCAACCCTTGAAATTAAGCATTATCAATTATCAACCCTTGAAAACCTCAAACAAAACCCTGAAACATTGATGGTAACTCGTATCCACCAGCACCAACTGGCCAACCTTCACAGGTGCGGCAGGAGAAACGGCAGTGGCTGGGGGGCTCAGAAACATTGATGGTAACTCGTATCCACCAGCACCAACTGGCCAACCTTCACAGGTGCGGCAGGAGAAACGGCGGTCGCTGCTGCCATGATGGTTTTGCTGGCAGTCGCCTCAGTTTTTGGGAAACTACTGGGGGCATTTTCGACCGTTGGGCCGTGATAAGTTGATCTCTTGAGCGACCAGCACACTGGAACAATCCACCCTCCCAAAAAAGCCAGGCAAACTCATAGGAGCTCACAAAGCGTGTCCCTAGCCATTGTCGATAATTTAGCAAAACCAAAGTAGCTGGTGCTATCCCTGCCGAACATTTACTAACCTGGACAGTGAGACAGTTCATAAGGTGATTGCCCTCAACCTTATCCACCTGTGTATCCAACTAGGTCAGTCGCCTCTGCTGGTTTAGCGTTGAGGCTTTGCTTGCAGGAATTCGCTACGAACCGGCTAAGTTAGTCGCCATAGTCGCCATCATCAATCAACCTTGTAACCCATAGATTCACCATAGATCCACCTTATAGTCACCATAGATTCAACCATGTTTTCCTGAAATTTTCCCGAATTCGCCCCATAGATTCTACCCCGTTCGTTTCAACGGTAGGGATTCACCGTATACTCATACCATCTGCCATCACCGCTGCCGTCGCGCCACGTTCGCTGCCCCCCGGAGCTGGAGCGAAGTGTGCTCCGCCGGCTCCACAGCATGGCTAGGTCCGGCTGCGACTTGCTGCTTCAGCTGGGTTACCACCTGACCGCAGGGTGCAAGGAGCTGATCAGAGTGGATCTTCAACAAAAACAGGTCATGTACTCATTATTAATCATATCCATACTTGCGTCCAAACATTTTTTCCTAATCATGTCATAGCAAAAATTGGATAATGACCGCCAACAATGGCTATAGTAACCTTTTTGATCATAATCCACTTAACTTGGGATTATCAACAATGGTTACTGAATGTTGATTGAAATGGTAAACTGACAATGGTTTGGCGGTTGCACGGGATACCTCCTAATTTGTGTTTTGAGGATTCCTTTTTTTCCTTGAGTGTTCCCGATTTTTTGTTGAGGAACCCAGGCAGTGAATCACCGGTCAATCATGGTTGATTAGCAACAGCTTGCAGGTTGAACAGCCGTTCAAGTAAGTTTCCAGGTAAGTTTCCACAGTTCATTCTGTGACAGTTCGTGACCTCTACTCCCGGCTTCCCGGTTGAACCGGTCAATGGTTTCGACTTAATCTTATCTTCCACCTTACCTGGCAGGACCGACATACCCACCGTTGTCAAATCCCACCCGAAACAGGGTCCCAATTCTATGGGACTCACCATGCTAGCGCCCTGACCAGTTGGGTGAACCTGCAGCCAAAACAAACCTTACAACATGGCGTAGTCACCCATCACCAGGCCACAGTAGGGTGTGTTCACTTCCACATGGCCAACTCTTTGATGTGCACCCCCACTGCCCGTAACCGGCGACATTCACCATGGTTCAGGGGGTTCAAAATGGCTAGGACCTATCCCTTATACAACCTTTTTTAGTCAGGCCACTCCTGGGTAGCTCCCCCTGGCCATGGGAATAGCCCTGGCTCCAGCCGCAGCTCCCTGCCACCAGCCACTGATGAGTTGCAGCTACCCTACCAGCAGCAAACCTCGCCTTGGCCATGTTGACCATGCTGCTCTTCAGCAGCTGCACTTCCTCCTTGACCTTTGCCAGCTCCGAGGCGTTCACTGCCACCTACCGGTGGAGGCCCCCGGTGGAGATCTTGCACCCTGGTGGTTGGAACCTTCCGATGATGCAAAGGATTCGAAGGAAGGAGATTCAGCAGCTCATAGACCCAGTGGATGATAAGTTGGTGGTTGATAGTCATTGATAGTGACAAGATCTCACGGGTAGCAGCGAATGGGATGCACTACCCGGTTGCAAGATTGCTGGCAAACAGTTGGGGGAGTGCAAAAAAGGAGGACTTGGTGCCTTTTTTGACACTGGTGCCTGTGCACCGAACCGTTCGGCACAAAAAGAGCTGTTTAAGATTTTGACTGAGCACATGCGAAAGCAAAGGCGGTGACACTAAGCAGGGCACTCGCGGACCCACAAATGTTCTGTGAGAAGCAGCCGTTGTCAATTGTTCTCTGCCGAGTTGAATTCATCACTGGAATCTGCATTGCACCCTCCCACAACCTCAAAAAAATGAGTAATCTCTTTTATTCCCTTGACTGCATCATGAATAATGATATTTCTTTAGGTGATTATATATAAATAGTTTATTACTTACTGAACCCACTTGCGAGTATAAATGTGCTCCCCAATCCAGTAACGAACCATCTGCCAGTGGTGGAATTTATCATAGCCCTTACCAGTGTCAACCGCAAAAATCTCACGTTCTTCGATCCAACCCACTAGATGAGCCTGAAAGGCGTAGCTTCATCACTGTTCGGAGCTGCAGCCGGAGATTGGTTATATTGGTTCCATGTATCTTTATGGCACGACCATCATTCCTACATTTCTAGACTCAGAATATGCCTAGCTATATGCCAAATCCCGGGAAGCGATGCAGAAACTTGTGGCAATACATTCTGAACCCTCCTTCCCTTAACTCAACTGTGTAGGAACCAGCTTCTGAACTACCATTCAAAGCGCACCCAGCCAATGATTACCTCGTATCAAACCATGATCAACCAGCGTTTCAACGTGTTTCAATCACCCTTACCCACCAGCTACTAGCCAACCAAAGCCAACCCCAACCCCACCCCCCAGGGTCAACGCTGCTCTCAAGGCACCAAGGAGGACGCGATTCGCGGCGGCGCGGAGGCTTTCGAGGGCAGGATATCGTCTCCAGAGTCGCACCGTGCGCAGCTGATGTGGGTGTCCCAGGTCTCCTGGTGCCGGGGCCCTGCGGCGAATGTTGGATGGTGGTACGGGTGGTTGTGGTGGATTGGTTGAACGGTTGATTGGTGGTGGCTGATGGTTATGGCTGATTGGTGGTGGTTGATGGTTGCTTGAATGGTTAGTTGAGAATGGCTAGCTGAGTGGCTAGTTGATGATTCAAGATGAATATTGATGGTTGATGATGGCAAATGATGGTTAATGGTTAATCATGCAGAAACAAAATGGTCACCATGGGGATTTTGATGGCAAATGACCCTTGACACACTTGCCAACTTTCTGTTGACAATGGCTGGTGTGAGGGATGACTCGGTAATGATGTTTAAGAGTTGGGAAATGGTTTTGACATGTTTGTGATATGGTTGGTCATGCTCAATAGGGACTACAATGATTCTTAATGATAGTTAATTGATGAGTGATGATCTAGTTGGTTGTTCCCTTCCTCAACACCGATGAGTTGTATTTTACAACAGGGGCTGACTGTTGAGGGGCGTCCGAAATACCTTTTCAAAGGAACAGCCCTTTCGCCACCTTACAAGGTTGGGCCCGCAACGGATGAACGCAATCGGTTGGTGAAGAGAACTTGGGTAAGTGCAAGTTGCAATGGTGCGGTCAGTGCCCCAATCGTTCGCGACCAGGCTCCTTAACCAACTTAAAGCGGGGGCACCACAATATGGCTGTGGGTCAAAACCCTGTACCACTGGTTCCCCAATCATTAATCTTTGTTTTCCTTATTATTGCTGGTCATTATTCCTCATTATTGTTGGTTAATTTTTCCCTATGAGTTTGTTGGTTATATCCCCAAGTATGGGTTGGTTAAGATTGACCGATAGGCCCATAGCCATATGAAACCCGCTATGGCTCGCTTGTGACACGTGGCTTTCCAAAGCCGCCTGACCCAGCTCCCCTGGCTCCTCGGGGTCGAATCCACCCGCCTGAAAGGTGTGCAGCACTCGTCCGCCATCATGGCCCACGCAGACCAAGCGCAAGGCGTATGATGCAAAGCTGGCGACCCTCGGCCACTGGCAGCACTTCGTCAAAGGCTTACGTGGGGTAACAACTAGTAGCGCTTAACAGTTCTATGATGGTAGTATAGAGGGCGTGAATGATTTGAATGGTTGTAGTGGTTTATGGAGTAAGTGATTATCAGTTTAATTTAATGGTTTTGTAATGGGTATTTTGTCTCAATCAGTAGTACCCTGAATAACTATACTGTTTCTTTTTGAGGCTGCTTCTTCCGATCAACTAGTGCTAGTAGTTAACAACGGTCGATCCAATCTTTGAATGATTGTTACTAAGTCGGAATTAGTTGATGTGGTTAGTAATGATGATTCGTAATGATAATGAGGAACAAGAATGATTATATAATTGGTAATAATGGATTTTGATAATGCTTATTTTCCAAGGTTTAATGAGTGGTTGCACCAAGACTCTGCAAATCATTGTTAAACAAAAGGTTGCACAAATATCTATCAACTGTCACTACTATCTTCAAAGTACGGTTCATGCTGGCTAGTTGGTATGGTTACTCACTTGGCAGGTTCAACCCCAATGAAAAATATGCTTGCCAACCAGCCACTTCTTAATAATTACATGTGGGAAAACAACAAATGTCAATCATTCACTACCAACCAGTAGTTGTTCAACCATTGTCGTTGGTTAACCCTATTAATATCCACAAGCTGAGCCCATATGGGAAAAATAGTGGTTGATCATGGTTTGATGATCTTTGACCAATGTTCACGCTGGCGCTTGACGACCTCATGACTTGCCAAAGCCAAGAACTGCCAACGGGTTTGTCATTCTGGGTCCTCCTTCCGCCACCTGCGGCACTCATCTGCGATCATTTCTTTGTGAACACGAGGAAGGAATCAAATTACGGACAAAGATGTAACTTCACGAAGTCATGTAAGGATATGTGGTCAGATTTATGGGCACGTGATGACGCATGATTTTTACATGTGTTTTCAAATGATTTTCTGTCCACCAGGCCTTGAAGTCATCATAGGTTGGCTCAGTTTGCAAGGCTGAATGAAGGTTCCCTGCCACAAAGATGGTGCTAATCACCTCGAGTATTCACCAGCAAACAAGAACATAACACTCATGAGTAAATCTGAGCAATTGCGTGATATTTTGATTGAGTAATTCACCCATAGCATTTTATTCATTGTTGTGAAAAACAAAAACTCATCAATCAAATCTGAGCAATTGCTTGCTTTCTTGATTGCCCAGCATGACAAGAATTGACTTGTTTCTCCTCCTGAGCCTGCCAGCAAACCACAACAGGTGAAAATCACCTTTTGCAAAAGTGCTGGTTCAATGAATCATGACCAAACAAACCTGCCAACAGAATCTGAAAATCACCGCTAGTTGATGTCAGCTCACCACTCAAACACCATGCCTTCATCCCCACTTCACCATCTCCAAACCTACCACTTGGGCCATCATCCCAGGGACCCAAGGGCCGCCACCCGTTGCATCCGCCAAGCAGCTGTGCGCATCGGGTCTTCACCATGCAGCTGCTGCTGCCGCTAAGCCACGTTGCGACGCAGCCATCGGGACCGAAGGTACTGGCGCCCTGGTGGAGCCATGTGATGCGAAGTTTGGGGCTTGGGGATCTGCTCGATGGCTGGTTCATGGTGGTTAAAACCAGCTATTAATGGTAGATATAACCACCATTAACCAGCTATTAATCAGTATTAATCAGTATTGGTTAATATATCATGTTGGTTTCTGATGATCGTATCTATGTGTTGGTTTCATGCCTATTTTCATTACTTTAGGGGGGTTACACTGATCAGAAACCAACATTAGTGGCTAACACTTGTTAATACTGATTAATAGCTGAGGTTAATACTGGTGAAATTAAGCAACTATTCATGATGCTAGTGAAGTTATTGGTTCTATTTCTGCTGGCTAGTACTGGTGAATAGCTGGTGAATGGCTGGTTAATAGCTGGTGAATGGCTGGTTCAGTTATGCTAGCTACTATTGGTTGTCAACCAGTATTCAAAATATTAGTAAGTCGTTAGCAGAAATAATAATGGTCAATAATAACACTGGCTGTTAAGCAACTATTCATGATGCTGGTGAAGTTATTGGTTCTATTTCTGCTGATGCAATGGTTGGATCGATGATGGTAATGCTGCTGATGCAATGGTTTGATCGATGATGGTAATGCCCAGTGGTGCAGTTGTTGATTCCTGATGGCAAACGTTGCGGGACAACAACCAATAATACTTAGAGGTCTGGGGAGAGCCCTTCAAAGGCGCTATGGTTTTGCTACAGCTTCTTGTAATGGTTGATGATGGCTATGGTTAATGATGGTGAATGAGCAGTAGGCTAATCCCCAACTGGGATGACTACCATCTGGGTTTGATAAGTTGGCAAAAACGACAATGATCAAACAGGCTCTTATGAGACAATTCACACGCTGCGGTTGACAGCGTACATTCTGAATTGATGCTGACACAAATGATGCCCCACAATTACCCACAGATTCCGTGCCTGTGCAACCTTTATGTTATGAGTTTGTATCCTCCACAATTTGTGCTGGTATTCTGGCCCATTCGCCACGTGAAAAGGCAATTGCCACCCTCGCTTCCATTGAGTCATTGCATCTTCTTAGATCACTTGGAAGCTGGACGCCAGCTCAAATTATGCATATGTGATCAAAGCTAATTAGGCCAATCTAAAGCATTCTTCTGCGAGGAAAATCCTTGCAAAACCTAGACCCAATTTCAACTTTCAACTACATTCACATCGTCGCTCTCCTGGACAAACACTATCACAGCACGCAACCATTACCCAAAATGGAAACCTGACCCTGGAACCCCCAGCAGTTTTGATGACGGGAGAAGGGTCGGGCCCATCCTTACCTCGCTGGTCGCACTGCTGACCAGCCAAGCGAAGGTCGTCAGGCCCAGCGGCGACATCTTCATTGGTTTCAGCTTGGAGCTGCGAGCCGAAACATTTTTTTGGGCCGGGCGAATGGACATGCTGAGGGATAGCAATGGCAAGCAATGGTTGATGAACAATGGCTATTAACCAACATTAATGAGGGAATAGGCAATAATAGGTGATATAACAACTACATAACTACAATGGATGGTTGGCACAGCCCAGGGATAGTTGAAGACCCAGAGTTCAGGCGTGAGAAGATGAAATAGTTGCCCCATCCCAATGATCTGCCTGTCAATTACATACTCTTCCCCAGGAACGGTTGAAAATGCAATGCATTTTGAACCACCACTCGCCATGTATAGATTACATATGTTTTCAACATGCTTGAGAGAAACCGAAAGATAGATAGATAGATAGATAGATAGATAGATAGATAGATAGCTAGATAGCTAGATAGCTAGATAGCTAGATAGCTAGATAGCTAGATAGCTAGATAGCTAGATAGATAGATATATATGGCTAGCTAGATAGCTAGATGTATAGATGGAGGAAATATGTTTCAAAAATCCAAACATATATTATGCATATATTTGCGTGTATTTGAAGGTACCTATGTGTTTGTTGTAAATCTACTAATGTGACTTGTGATTTCGATTTTGGACCAAAGAATATAGCACAACCAACGCTTAAAGAAGCATCAAAATAAGGTACAGACCCTTCCTTGTTGGGTATCATCTTGCAATCAAACCCATTGCAAAGGCAAGTGAGCGTGGACTCAGTACCCAAAAGGCCCAAAAGGTGACTTGTGCAATCTTGTGCGTATGGATGTCTGTGATGTTATGTAACTTTATCCCACTGAGTTCCGACAACAAAGCCACAAACCATCTAAACACAGTAATGTTGGTTTCTGATTAGTATCTACCTGTTGGTTTCATCTCTCTCTCATTACTTTAGGGGGGGTTACACTAATCAGAAACCAACATTAGCGCAATTGAAGACCTTTCATCTCCGTGATTTCAAACATTCCCAGAAACGATGGGAGAATCGACCTGGGACCCCCCCCGAGGCAATTTCCAGGTTTCCAACGAGGCAATTTTCCCATCAAGTGGTAGCCCTGGTAGCCATGGTGTTTCTACCTTGTTGGAGGTGCATCATAGCATGGTCAACAACATAGCTGCATGATATGGCAAACACCAGTTAAGATTTAGCCGCCGTGGCTGCTGCCTAAGATAGTTTTAGGCTTTGATTTAGTGAGCAATATTTGCTGAACTTGAAGTGGCGATGGCAAAGTCATGCGTAATAATGGTGTGATGAGGAGAAGTGACTGAATGAACAACCACCAATGATATCAAACAACAATCGTGGACCATCAACTCGTTCATCATAGTTCAATTTGGAGCAACATGCAGTGAAAACATGTAAGAAATGGGTACCTGCTAACATGGATTAATTAAGTTGAATCATATCACCCCAACAAATGCAGTGAATAGAAAGCCATGTAAGTATAGTGAAATGTCTACCATACTAGGCCATTTTCATGGAGCCAACCCAAATCCGTTGTCCAATTCACCAATGTCAAGAAGCTAATAATGGCTCATCATTGGGATAATCAGCCAGAATAACCGACAACTCCGATCAAAGCTAAACAAGGACAACATTCAAAACAAATGAATCAAGGTATATAAGAATAGCCCAACGCCCACGGTGAACTGGCGTTACCTCACAGAGACCTTCATGACCTAAACATAACCCAACTATTTCAACAGCCAAGTCAGTGGCACCTGCCACCACCAGAACCTCAACCTGACCTCTCGGTCCAGCCGTGACCCCCCCCCCGTGTACGCCGAGCGACGCTTGGTTGTCTGGGGTTATGCGTTCCCCCTTCCGAAACCCACGAGGAGACCGAGGTCTGAGACGTCACCGAGCCCCCGGATTCCGCGTCCTGGAGCGGCTGGTGATGCTGGTGGTGGATGGGAGGCTGGTTGAGGTCAGCGTTCATGACTCAGCTGGGCCAGGATGACGGTTGTCTGTCCATGTTGCGGTATCATGGCATTGGGGAAGCAGTTGAAGCACTGCCTTCCACCACTAAACAGTTCTAGACGGTTATAGAGGTCAGAAGCTGGCGGTAGATCTCTGATCTCCAGGCAGCGTGTGGATCAACCATGGTCATGATATATCCTTGGAAGCCATAATCATCCATGACATTCCATGACCAATATTTGCTACATTTGCTGTGTCGGGCATTCGTTGGAATCAATTAACAAACAATAATATACATCTATTAATGCTACACCTACAGCACTCATCATTATGGTAACTATCTTATTTTGTCTATTTCCCAAACATGGCTTTATGCGATCTCCAAGAAACACCTGGAGCTTGTTGTTGAAAGCAAAGCTTTCCAGTTGGTCAGTTCTCATCAACCAATCCGGAGTCCAATCCCAGAGTTACGATGACAATTTCAGCAAGCTAACTGGTGTATTTGTGTCGCGTCTTGTTCCCTTTCAACCGCCATAAACATCCACAAGCCAAGATCCATGATTTACCTATATTGAACCATCATCAACCACCATGAACCATCATTAACCGCCCCATTTCACCACCACAAATCATCCAGCCCGAAGATCTGGCCCCGTCCTGTTGGCTGTCCTGGCTGAGGCGTTGACCAACAGGGAAGGGTGCGCCCTCCATTTTCTACCAGTTGCCGGTGGTAAAGTGATGGCTTGTCAACTCCTTATACTACCATGATTTTTTGCCAGGGTACGTTACAATATAGGGAACATGGATGTCAAAAATGGTGTTTATCTATCAATCAAAAGCCCTATAAGCATAATGATCGGCTAAAACTGATGCACCACCATCAGTTGTCACAAGCATCATTTATAAGCATGGCTTCACAACCACCGTCACAGTATCAAGCCATCCACCAGCTTCTATTTCATTTCTCATCCCCAGTTGAACAGCCTCCACCAACGAAACATGGATTCCCTATTGCACTCACATGGCACCATCGGTGGATCAATCCCTTCAAGAAAACCTGCTACCCTTCGCTCAACGAACACGAATACCGGCCCCGCAGATCGACCCATGATCTCCTTGCTGACTGAAACGGTGACGGTCTGACCACTGCTGGCCTTTGAAGAAATAGACACCTCTTTGCCGCCTGGCTCTGGTGAGCTTGCTGAGCTGAGTTAGTAGTTCAACCATGTTCAACCATGTTCAACCATGTTCAACCATGTTCAACCATGTTCAACCACCAAGTTGGCATCCTTGGACGGTTCACGATGACATGAAGGAGTAGAACTGGCTCACGAGGCTTCATCAAGAAAGTTAATGACGGCTGATGCTTCATGGAACGCCGCTTTGCGATCACAAATTTTGAAACACCATGTTTGATGCAGGTTTGGCATATGACATCTTGCCGGGGTGGCACAGAAAGAAGTGCTTCAGAGCTAGCAATTTATCGGGTTTGAGACTTTTGACGTGTCCCTCTTTTTGAATGTGCACATCAGGCTGTTGATCCAGGACCCTGTATGTACTCCCAACTGTCAATATCCCAAAAAAATGGGCTACTGCCCATTTTTCGATGTTCGGTTATGACCACCTCGCGGTACCGCTCAAAGCCTCTCATATCTCCCATGAACGCACGGTGCTCTAGAACCCGTAGCTGCTAAACAAAGCACATAAAATCCCATGATTTCGAAAGCAAAGCACTAATCAAAGACGAACTAGGCAGGATAATATACACTTGTGACACTTGTGCGGCAACAAAGGCTTGAGAACTCATCCCTACCAATCCATGTGGCCCAACATTTGCAATTGTGGTTCAAGTTGCTGGGAAACTTTGGTGAATCTATAAAGGTATGGCTGTGGGTCAATGCCCGGGTTAGTATCCTATAAGCGACCAGCCTAGCTTTTGGTGGGCTGTTCATGTACTCAGTGCTGTTTGTTGGCATATTCACCCAAAATCATATATAGCTTGTATATGTCCCTTAGTTCTCTTGCTGGTTGCTATCCCCCAGTACTAAGCATAAGCCATCATTAATTAATCACTACTGGTACTTGGGTGGCTTACTTAAACACTTGGCTCAAAAAGATATTGACATGGCATCCTTTTGCCTCAATGGTGGTTTCTTAAAATGGCGGGTGCTAGTCCCCAAGCATCAAATAACAATCAGTTTTATCAACAAACAATCAATTTTTGGGGGTTTACATACATATGCTTGAAAAATTGCCACCTGAATCGTCAAAAATGTCATATGTAAAACATCTCAATTTTAAGACAGCCACACATGTTGGTTCCCTCCGGATCCTGCCTGGATGTGCCAGCTCCCTCAGATGTTGCTGCAACAGCTGCCTCAACGAACCAGGGAAGGCTGGACGGGTGAGAGGTCAGCGGTCAGCTGTGCTCATGGGTACGGCTGGAGGTACGCAACCCCATTGCTGGAAACTGATTCCATAAAGCCATGGTTAGTTTGGGGTTATGTGAACTAACCCCCAACGAACCATGGTAAACCTATGCCACGGGATGAGTTCACCTACCTTCTTGACGGTTCATTGGTTACGAGTATATCCCAGGTCTAAGCCCAGTTGCCAACTGCACATCCAAGTATGGAGTCAGGATGCATCAATGAACTCGGGGATCAACACCCCCCAGGGACGGTATATGTGTGGCTGCAAAAAGAACATTTCTGCAAGTAGATACGCATGCATACATGCATGCATGCCCATCACATGCATGCATATATCCAAGCATTAACGAACGTAAAGAAATGCATCAATTGAGGTGCCAAAAGCATACGATGCATATGCCTACGTATCAAATCATCAAAAGAGATCAACAGCACCTTTATTGATTGGTGAATGCAAGGTGGCACCCCATCATCAACCACAAGGGCTTCCAGGGCGCATGGAGAAACACCTAGTACCCAAAACCTGTGGAAGTTCCATTCCCAGATTGGGCTACTGAAGTCTTGGGGATTCAGTACTGGAACTACATTTCACCATCTTGAGCCACCCGCCACCAGCACTCACTAATGGCAACCCAGGATTAATAAACCCCTGGTTGATTAACTAAGGGGGTTCCCATTGTAATGGAAAATCAGTCGGCTTTTAGGGGATACCCCCTATGATCATCAACCAGGGGTTTGCCATTAATCCTGGGTTGCCATTAACTAATGTTGGTTTCTGATTAGTGTAACCCCCCCTAGTCAGTAATGAAAATAGGCATGAAACCAACAGGTAGATACGATCATCAGAAACCAACCTTATATATTAACCAATACTGATTAATAGCTGGTTAATAGCTGGTTAATACTATGAATGTCTACCATTAATAGCTGGTTTTAACCACCATTACCCAGCCATTAATCCTGATCAGGATGGTTCTACCCACCAGGATGCTCCATCACCACCAGCTCGACCACCAAGGCACTGCAGCAAGCGCTCGAAGGCCGGCGAGGCTTTCTGTGCCTCCGCGTGCCCGGGCGGCGAGACCTGCCTGGTAGCGAACAGCCAGGCGTGGGAACGGGGGGGGCCATGGGTTGCCGTGGGGGAGGGGTTGGGTCATCAGGGGAACCAAGGCTAAGGTGAACCAAGGCTAACGTGAAGTGACCCCGAAGTAATACCTTGGTAAGTCAGAGGTGAGTCAGTTTAGGGGATTCGTGAAGCAGGTTACGATGTTTCTCCCAAAAAAATGAGTAAAAGCAAGTTTTGAGGCTCCAAAAGATGGGTTAGTTCACCTATCAAAATGATGCCGCATGGTAGAAGGTAGGTGAACGAACCTTAAACTAACTATGGTAAACCTATGCCCCGGGGTTAGTTCACTGACCTCGCAAGTAGGACGGTCTTCACCATGGAGCTATATCCCAGTGCCCAAGTGCACGTCCAAGTATGATGACATGATCCAAAAGTAGTGGTCTTCAACTGGTTTCCAACTCTTTGGGTAGGTACCGGTGCCTAGAAAACCCATGGCTTCGTGGTTTTCGACATTTTCAAGCTTCATTGATCCGCTTAATTGATTCATGGATTGGCGAGCAAAAAAAACGCCTAGCTAAGCATCGGCGGTGGTGAACCACTGGAGGGAGATTTGATGCATCTAGACTGCTCCATAGCATGCATCATCTTCATGGAAGGTCCGGGTAAATCTTGGACTGGCTGTTTACAAGCTGCTTTGGTTTTGGAACAGGTGGCCTCCCAACGCTCCTCTGCTGACAGCTAGACTAACCATATCAACAAATATATGTTTTGTGCATTTTTGTGTCTTATGTTTGGTTGTTTTCCCCGATGTATCTGATGATCTGACCAACGTTTTCTACTACAGTGCCAACCCTTCTTAACAGTGGTCAATTGCGACGAAGAGCCCGTACCGGTTGACAAAGAAGTAACAGCTGCAACAAGCATACATGAAAATTGATCGGCCGTTCTATTCAGCACTCATACTTTTAACCGTCCAGAAGCCACGATCAATCGTTACATGATATTGCAATACATTGCTTTTACATTGACTATCCCTGAGCGTCTTTAATCAGTCTGAACCCGTCTCTATTCACCCCCTTTACAACCATCAGCAAATCCATTGTGAACCACTTTGCCAAGAATTATCCACCAGCTTATTCCCCACTAACCCCTATGATTACCAGTACATAAATATCAACAACCATCATTTCTGAACCCCTGCTGACTAGTTCTCCTCATCCCAAGCGGCTTCCAGTTACCAATAGAGTAGGTAACCAGCTGGACCATTATTGTTTGGGGTTGGTTACCTAATGATAACTGGAAGGGTAGGGCATGACCCATGGTATAACCAGATCACCCACGATGAGCCACCCACCATCCACCCACGTGGATCCAGTTTTTCCTCGCCTCAGCATGGCTGCAGGCCGCAGGCGCGTGGCGCGGGGGGGCGGCGCTGGGCGACAGAAGGAGTCCAGGTCGCCCCTGAGCACAGGTGGTGAAGGGATGTGATGATAGGTGAGTGGATTTCCGGGGTGGCTCAGCAATGGATAAATATATGTGATAAATATGTGATGAAGGGTGGTGAAATATGATAATTTAAGTGAATGAGAATGGTTGAGTAATGGATATTTAATGAGAAAAAATGGTTGGATGTTGATGATAAAGGGTGGGTAAGTGTGCAAAAAATGGTGGGAAATGGTGGTTCAGTGGCCAACAGTTGGTGATAAATGAATAATGGTGGTGAAGAAATGGATATAGTGAGGTAAATGTGGTTGGATGTTGGTGATGACATGGTTGTTCAGTGGCCAGCAATCTACCATTTGGTTACACCACTCGTGGGGGCCGCTCCTGTCCTTATTCCCCCACACCACCAGCCAGACAAGTGATGGCAAATGACGGTTGAGTGGCCAAGAGTTGTGGTGAGAAATGGTGGTTCAATAGCCAAAATTGATGGTGAGAAGTGGTGGTTCAGTGGCCAACGGCTGTGGTGAGCAACGGTGGCTCAGTGGCCAACAGCTGTGGTGAATGCTGATGGCTACCAACAAGGAACGATCAATGATGCTAATGACAATGAACATGAATGATGGTTGATGATGGTCTTTAAATGATCGTCCGGTGGTTTTGTTGACGATCTTAATGATGGTTCATGCATATGCTTTGTGATGTTAATGATGCTTACTCATGGTTTCGCATTGGTTTTGTGATGTTGTTCTTCCTTGGTTTTGTAAAGATTTTTGGTTTGTGGTTTTGCGTGTAGTTGTGTGATGGCACATGATGTTGCAGTTGATGGTGCTCAATCGTGGTTCGGAAGTTCCGAGACTGGGACTATGAGCAATAAGTAGCTGTACGTAGTTGTAGGTAGTAGCAGGTACTTGTACGGATTTGCTACCCATAAAAAATAACCCGTGACCCTTGCTAGACTATATTTGGGTGATTAATATGCAACAGATTAGAAGGGCATACGTCGTCCAATGATGGTACTACTGCTTCTCATCTCAATCCCTTTGACACAAAAATGCAAACTGAACTCATTAAACAAACCCTTAGGCACTTTTATTTCTGCTTGGTATGACTTTCCGGATCTTTCCGGTATCACCTCCAAATAAAACCTCAGTGCTGCGCCCACAATGTCCTAGACCAAGAACTCCTTGATGAACGAGCCAAATCTAGGGATAGATGATGATACCTGGATATGATGGATAAAGTTGACACTACTTTAGGAGAGATCGTCCAATAGACATGCACAAACTCCACCATGTAAGGGTAAAGTGAGGGTCCATAGTCTGGCACCCCAGCTCATCCCATGACCAAACTAGCTGAGTTGTTGGGATGTGCGCCTACCATGCCTGTTGGCTTGCTGATCTTGACCCACAAGGATACCATTGCCAATCTTGGACGCGGTAAGTGACGCCCGGCTGGAAGTTCGAAACGCAAACATGGCACAGGATAGCCAACACAGCAGCTGGCCTCAATGTACTTGTACCTACAACCACCACAAACAGATCTATACAAATAAAGACATGTAGCAAGCCGGGTCAATACAAAACTCATTAATTACAAAATACAATATACACAAATGATTTCAACAATCATCATTCTATCCCTCTCTCTCTGTCTCTTTCTGACAACGTCTCCAACCTTCCCCTCGTAGCTGCCGTTTCCAAGCAAAGCACGACACATCTCGCCGCGGCGGGGAATCATCTCCACCCACAGCCAAGGGCCTTAAGGGCAAAAGGCGAGCACCCAGGTTTGTCCAGTTCGCCATGGTAGTACCTACTAACCATCCCATCATAGCCATTGCGTGCCATTCTTACTAGGGAAACCACCAGTGACTTGGGGGTACACCATGGCGAACTGGACAAAGCCACCTGCGAATAGTGGCTGTTGATGGTGAAGGTCATGATCTAATTCTGGCTCATGACGGTTCATGATGGTCATATGATGCTCAGGAATGGAGAAAAATCACTCGATCAACTGATGCGGTCAAATTTGAGAAGGCACCAAACTGGATCACACGGCGACCCCTACACCAATCATTCATTCATAGGGCTGCTTGACAGGTCACATGGTTTTACAGCCAGTACACGGGACCGTTCCCAAATGGCAGGGAAATCTGTAGGTTCTGACGGTATGTACCCCTCCCCCACCAAAAAAATAGAACCCAAACCTGCCAGAAAACCAGGCTGAAAATGGGAACGGGCAATTCAAATTCCTCATGGGCGATCATTTGCCCAGCTACAATCGAGTACTTCACAATCCCCAAGAGCATAGTCAATGACTTATCAACACTATTGGGGATGTCAGCACTAACCATTGCCCATCGGAAACGATAGCCATGCAGGATTCCTAGCATTTCATAGCGTTCCGATTCATCATCATCATCAGCTTGTTAGTGCACCAGTACAGTAATTGAATTTTACCACTAGTTTTGTACCATTTCTACCAACCAGAAATGGTATTAATCATGGCTTATACCTTTTACACAAACCGCTGAACATAACCATAGCTACATTCACCACTCACTGGGCTGATCATCCAAGAGCCAGTTATCCAGGTCAAGCTTTCATCGGCAGTCAGGTCGGATCAACAAGACAAGGGCGCGCTAGAATTCATCCAACCTAGTAGCAATTCACCAAGGAACCATCGATGGAACATCCAAGTGACCACTTGGTGAATTGCTTGGTGAATTCACCTAGTAGCAATTCATCAACGGAACAATCCATGGTGACCATTGGCTCTTTGATGCGGTATCAATGACTTAATTATAGCAGTCAAACAATGGCATTCAATGGTCATAGTCATGCTGGTACCTCTGTATCACTTGAGTTTTCATCCAAGGAATCGGTAGTTGAGTGGTTGGCTATACACCCAAACAGCCACCACTTCCAACCTTCGTTTTCTCGCCAGCAACTGGCTGCTGCAAGTGCGGTTGGAAACCCTGCCGAGCAGCTGTGAGCTGATGATGTTGTCCAAGCCGCCACACCGTGGCCTCAGCATTAAGGCCTGAGCCTTCCACAACCGCACGCTGGGGTAAATATTCCCTACATGGATTGCCTTTGGGCTGGGTAAATCCATTGTCACTTACTTTTGTTTGATAGAGTGATGATACTAAAGGTAAGCTCACGTTTCTCAATTGGCAGTCAATGCAATATTTATCATCCAGTATCATCCAGTACTGTAATAATGCTGGTGGACACTAAGAACCTTTTCCTAGCCACCATCAGTGAAGATTGCCAGGCTGTAGTGCCATGCTCAAGATTAAATTCTGAGCCGGTCAGTAGTCATCACCAAACGTAGCAAACTGTTGAAGGCCTAAACTAAGTACCTGACTAAGGCTGGGTGCGGCGCAGGTAGTTTGGTGCTATGGAGCCTCTACTGGCAGAGGTTATCTACTGAGGTTTTGCTGGCGAAGTTTGAGTCATGCTGACCTTCCTCAGGACATCCATAATACAAAAAGGAGCTGACCGGGGATCCTTACCTAAGCAAACCCCCCAGATTTGGCTCGGTACGCTGTCTCTCTCTCTCTCTCTGTCTCTCCCATCCCGATCAAATCCTAGACCATTTGTATCAAAACTGATTACGGTTGATAAGTACATGGATCTGATTAGGCATCTTGATCCTAGACCATTGATTAGTATATGTACCATTATGTACCTACCAAAAAACTGAAAACATCAATGGCCAGTCACTATTAACAATCTCACTCCAATCTGATTGGGCCAGGAAAGGCCATGGCCGCACCGGAAACCGTGGTGGTCAGCGCAACCGGGGGAGGCTTCACTGCTTGGTGTTCACCTCTGGCGAGTGGTGGTTCATTTTCCTTCGAGTTGCATGGTTTTTGTCAACCCCTTGGCTGAGTAATTTCCACTAGGCTTAGTAATCAACACCATTAGCTTAATCAATTAAATAGGTTGATTGATCGGGGGTAGCATCTTAATGTGAAACCGATTGTAATCGGGGTGCACATTATGACGCAGCACAATGAACAATGAACAATCGCAAGCAGCAGCTACAATCGCTAGTATCAACACGATGATCATCATTGATGATCTGATATTTCGTCATCATACCTCACATTTCTTATCATTTCATGATATTTCGTCATCATTTCCTTAATTTAGTAAACACCATGGGCTATACATCATCTCTATCAGGATAAGCCACAGCTAATCAGTATTCACCACTACCAACCAAGCATGGCTAACTCATCATGATCAACACTTGACCATTTTTATCATGAGAACTGCGTGATCCTCCAAGAAATAGATGGTGATAGACGGTTATTAGCTGATTGTTGGTTGAACCACCCTGATCAAAACTATGCTTGTCAACCAACCAACCAACCATTTGTTGATACATTTGGGAACATAAGATTGTCAATCAAACTGCAGTTGTTTAAACATTATCGTTGGCTATTAACCCTTATGATGGACCTACATTTCCCCATAAAAAATGTCAATCAACCTTCAGGGTTGTTTAACCACTATTGTTGGTTATGATTCCCTATCACTTACCACCAGTTAATCCCCCATAAAACCTCTGGTTTATCTACAAAACCTGTGGTTTACCTGGTCACCCCTTTAAGTTGCACCCAGCCCGTGGATGCTCCACCGGTGCGGAAGGGGTCACCCCCCATGACTGCCATCACTGCCGACCAGTGCTCAACGCGTTGCGGCCACAGGACGGGTCCATTGACTCGTTGAGCATCGCGCCCGCGATGGGTCGATGTGTTTGGTGACGTGGGTGGTTCATGGTTCATTGATGCTTGGTTCATTGATGGTTAAGTGGTGGTTAATATTGGCGAATGGGTGATGAATAGATGGTTTGTTCATGGTTCATTGATTTTTTTTTTGCCAGGGCGTCCAGGGGACTTTGCCCGGAAAGGAAGCTGCAAACAGACAGGGGGAAAAACGAATGTACAATGGTTCATTGATGGTGAGTTCATCATGGGTGGTCAAAGAGTCAACGAACTGACACAAATATGGCTACTGACTACTGCCATGATAGATACTGTTCAACTTGGGGAACATCTCTGTTGCGCACCAGCTTTATGGAAAAACTGGCGGGCTCGGATTATGTCCAACCTCAGCCAGCTTCGTAGCATACAGGATTCTCAGAATATATCACTCTCCTGGGGTGGGAGCGCTTCAGCTGCCCCAAAGTGGTGACAGCATCAACGGTAAGCTGCCATGCTTCCAAGTTCATGATCAGCACTCATCGATAACAACGGATCATCACAAAGAATTGACCCTGTTATTCTGCCCGTGACATGCAGGGGCAGCGTATTTGCCAGCTGTTTCCTCTGAGCCAGCAACAGCAACACGAGAAGCTGGCGCAGGATAGAAGAAACTCGGAGTCTCTCTCTCTCTCTCGATGATTAGGGTCAATAAAAATAAATGATAGCCATCATGATGACCGCATATATGGTGTGTGGAGATTCTTTCATGCAATTCTAGCATGTTTATCTAGGTCACTATGCAAACAAGGTCATTCATGCTTATTTCAGTGCAGGGCTGAATGCTAACATATGCTCACAATCAGAAAATCAAGTCATCACAAAAAGCAGATTCTAACGATTTCCGATGCCTTCTCCCGTTGAGTTCTCGAGTTCAGAAGCGTGTGGCTCATTAGCAGTTCGCATTTCCAGCCGGAAGACTAATCTTGTCTTCCCTGATGTCAAATATAATTCTCCCCTGCTTTTCCCTAATATATGCAATTTCCCTCACTCTCTCTCTCTCAATGGTGCCTATGCCCAGGTCTCTTGGGACGAAATCATGTTTCTCTCGAAGGGATTATGGCTATATGGCATAGTCATGCATAGTCTTACATTCTACAATCAGCAAAGCGGCTGAGCATGTGCGATTATTCGAAAACAATAGAAAACATGCAAATGCGCGTGTGTTTGTGTCCATGGGTGCGTTCACACGCACATGCATACATGCACGCATATAAACGAAACAAACAACAACACACGTATATTCTAAATTACATATATGTTTGCAATTGCTTGCACAAATAGTTTTGAAGCCAAGAATCATGAAATTCAACCTGCCATGTCAAAACAAGGTGGGCCACCCATGCTGCTTACCAGTCATTTCTACCAAATATAATTACCAGAAATACACGTAGGGACCACACCTTGAACGAAGCAAGCTTGCACCTTTGTAGCTGGTAATATGCCTCAAATTTCCAACCAGCAATAGTTGATGATATTATATTGTCAATGTCATATGCTTGCTCCGGTCGCTGTTTATTAACTTTTCTTCAACCACGAACGACCAACAACCAACAACTAACAACTAATGGCTGTAAGCGATACACGTCGGGAAAATATGCTAGCTTTGCCATTAAGCCCGAGCAAAATCTTGCAAGTTGACCAGTGTCCCCTGAACAAACCAACCTTTGCGAGCACCTGCAAAAATGGTGCCTTTCAAACTGACTGTGCTTCCAAAATAAACTCACACACACACACACGCAAAATTATATGACACACACAGATATACATGTGTATATATATATATATATGTGTGTGTGTGTGTATTTATTTATTTATATTTATATAATCCAGTATGCGCCTGTGTGTGCATTTTGTTGTTCCTCATGCATTCTGACATCAGGCGTGCAATAAACCGTATATATCTGGTGGGTGGTAACAGTAGTTGCTCGGTCCCCCCAAAAAAGAAGTCAATTGTATGAAATTATATATATATATATATCATGTATATATCACCCGAAAATTGGACAGTTGAACATTAGAAGTATATAAAACCACCAACCATCCATCAATCCCAGGGTTGTCTGGCCAATTCCCAGCATTTCGCCGGTCACATGCCCATCATCACCCTATTGGTCACTGATTTTCCCCGCGATGTTCCAAACCATTTTTGCCATGTGGTGGTTTCTCAAAATAGGGGTACCGCGGGGTACCTCCAAAATAATCCAATATTGGCTATTCTTAGCACTAAATCAACCATTTTTAGGGTTCCCTACTTTGAGCCGGCATATAGTTGGTATATCCCCTATATAAATGGTCATTATCCCTGGTAAATCATGACAGTCCCACATAAAACCATCATGTTTGAAGTCAGAAGTTCCACTCGGTCCCACCATGGCCCAGCCCAGCACCCATCATTGACCTCCATGTGCCTCTGCATCAGCAACATGTCCTTGCAACGACTACAGCGGCCCGCGCGGCTGGGTGGTGGCGCTCTGCATGGAGGCGTCTTGGATCACTCATGACAAGTACCTAATCAAACTGAATTAACATGTCTCATACTTGCGAGGATTAGGTTTGTGCAATCATCAGTAATATGTTTAATTGATACTGAACTCCAGCAATCACAAGTACCTAATCTCATGGTGGCGAGGATTCTGTTCTTTTCCAGACCCTGGTTTCACGGATGAAGAGATGGCCGAGCTCGTCGCTGTCAATGAATTCCTGAACGAAGTACACGTTGGAAACGACCTTCCCACTGACTGCTTTGTAAATGTACCGAAAGGCATCCAGGAGCTTGGCAAGTTCCTCTGGGCGCCGGGCCGGTCATACCAGCAAGCCCGTTTGCCGTCTCTGCTATTTCCATAGTGAACACAGAAAATACGTTTTGCCTTGTTTGGGGCCGCTATTGTAAACGTGCGGAAAGATCGTGCATTTGTGCTTCGGACACGCGCCGTGCTTGTAAGATGCAGCTTGAGGCTCCTTCGAAACTATCGCATCCACTGGAGCCATATCCATTTGGAAGAGGTCCAACATCCAATGCTTCGAGTGGCGCTGTGACCAGCACCACCGACATTCTGTGGAACCAGCGGCGCACGATTCGTCTGGACCAACGAGACAAGCAATTGCTGCACCGCAAATAGGACATGATTTTGCTGCTCCTTAGTCAGATAGATAGGTTGGATATGGTTGGATCACAACATCCAGCAAGAGTAGCTGGTACCAATCATCTAGGCCTGTACAGGCGTATCCAGGCCCAAGGTTTGATTGTGCCCTTCCAAATTATGGATCATGTGTTTCCCCAATCTTTTCACAATCGTCAAACGGTTCGCTTGCTGACGGATTGCCAAGTGGGTACCAGCTGGATATGGTTGTTCATCATTTATCATCATAGGACCCTGCCAAAATGGTTGGCTTATTCCTAGGCTATACATGGCTAATAGTGGGCGATTTTGGGGGGTACCCCCATTTCAACAAAACCACTATATAATTCAAATGAATTTATAAATGGATTTCCATTATAATGGATTTCCATTACAAATGGTTCCACCATTCCACCTTATAAAACCCACATTTTGATAAAGGTAGGTCGACGATCTCCAACGGAAATCGACGGAAACACCCCGACAGCTGGCCATGAAACCAGCTCATCAACCGGGGCGGCTGCACACTTGTCACCCCCTTCCCCTTAGATTCATAAAACCCGTGCACCCACCCAAGAATTATTTGGAATCATTACCCAGCATTCACTTACAAGTTAGATTGCAACCAACTCAAGTAGGCTTGACTACCAGTTCTAGGAGGTTATAACCCAACTTATACAGCTTAACTTGGCTTAACCACCAGTTCTAGGCTGCTAGGAGCCCACCTTGCATCATCCGCACGTTTCCCGCCGAGCAACGACTTCTTTGGGCAGTGAGCCACGGCCCAGGGTCGACATATCCATGGTGTTGCGCTGCGTGTTTGCCAAGGCAAAGCCCACCCTGGCGCTGGGGAGAAGCCATGGCGCCCTTGTGGGGTGCCTGGATGAACCCCGGCAAGGTGGGCCCCTACCGCTTAGAGGGTGGGTTATAACCCCCTTGAAGTGGTAGTGAAGCCTGGTGAAGTGAGGTGTACACCAACTTGTGCATTTTTTGGGGCCCACTTTTTAGAAGCATGGTGAATGTATAGTAGTTAACCAGTTACTTACCAAACAGGAGCCTCCAAGTGCTGATTGCCCGGGATTGTAAATGACCCTTTGGCCAAGCGTGTGTGGTCTACTAACGAAAGTCGTGTTTGGTAGATGTTGGCTTTCACGACCGAATCCGCAAACATGTGAGCTATCAATGATCCATTGTAGTAGCAATTTCGAAAGTGGGCATCATACATCTCAAGCAAAAAATGAGCTAACATTTCTACTACCGCTGAACATGCCTTTTGGGTGGGCGGTGCAACTGCTCTAGGGCCAAACAAAATCTTGACATTGGATGACATTGGGGGTTAAACATCGGCATTGCGGAATGTCTATGTTTCCTCAAGGATCCTGACAATGTCTAAGTTCAACATCAAGGGTGGAAGGTTGGGGAAAGGTGCTTTCTCATAATATCCAACTCCTTGTGATTGGCCATTATCTACAAGTATTCCTGGATTCAGTCATGGCCATTCAGCGCTGCACCACAGCAGCTTTCTGGAAAGCGCTTGCGCGCACACCACCCTTGGCCGATGACAAACACCTTCCAAGTTTCTGAAAATGGGGTATCCCAAATCCATCCAAATCATCCAATATATCACCCATTGATAGGCCAAAACCATCGATTTCTCTCTCCATTTTTCCAGGATATCC
Source organism: Symbiodinium kawagutii (assembly GCA_009767595.1). NCBI lineage: Eukaryota > Dinophyceae > Suessiales > Symbiodiniaceae > Symbiodinium > Symbiodinium kawagutii. The sequence goes on from VSDK01008367.1 coordinate 114,551, forward strand.
TATGGCTTGAGAACCCCCCACCTGGTAGTGTGGGGGACCACTGAAAAACCAAAGGTCGCCTGCACTCTGGGTGCTCTGGGTGGCCTGCTCCCCCAGAAGAAATCTATCATCCACTGGTTGGATCTATATGCGTTCAAACCCCACCACTAGAACAAATTACCAGGCTTACCATCATCTCATTGTATCCCTGGTGCTCCAAATACTGTAATTACCTGCTAAGAAAGGGGGTTGGACCCTAAAAGTCAGCCCCAAAAACAGTCTCAAGGTATTTGGAGAACTCGGGTATCTTCCCCATGTCATCGTTGGTTCTCAGCCACTATTCCACCACACAGTAACCTCATGATCAAAACCTGGATCTCCCATTGCCGATCGCCGATTGGGGCCTCTTCTCTTCCCAGTCGTACACCGTGTAATAACCTCATCACTGGCACTTCAGGGATCGAGGTGTCATCCCTCCATCCCTGTGAACGGATAGCCATCTGTTTGCTTCCTTTTGGCTAAAGTTGGACCGTCTTCGTTGCTTCGACGTGTGTTTTTTCTCGTTGGTGGCTGAACCACTCCTTTGAAAATCAAATGGAACTAACCAACCAGGCATTTGGTAATAGCATGAAAAAGCATGTCAAACCACCAACTAGCAGCTGTGCATTAACTATTGTTGGTTATGATTCCTAATGATTAACTCCTACAATCCCCTACTGAAACAACGCCCAAAACCACCCAGATTATTTTTTCCTCGTGTCACTTGGCGACACACAGCCGGCCAGGAGCAAATTGGCCTGGTTCCACATTAGATTTGTCGCCTATCATTCCCCAGCCCCGGCAAAAAAAACTATAACAATTGACGATCCCTTAGCCCCTTCAGCGCTTGCAATCTGGCGATCTGTAGGGGATCGTCTGGAAATGGCTGAGTTTGACTTGCGCGACTGTCGACAATGGCATGATATTAAAATCTGGACAGGGACGAAATCCATATCTTTGCCACGCATCATCTAATTACCGACAATTGTTTCCTAGCAACGTATTGATTGACTGTCTGTCACCTCATTTTTGAAATTCGCACACAAAAAGTGTTCAATGGTCTAAGGTCTTTGTCTTAACGGCATTTGACTACACGTGCATGCATGCATCCATGCATGTGTACAGACATTCCTGCATACATTCCCACATACATGTTTATACATACCTGACACATACACCCATAGGCACATCACATTACATGAGATAACACATGGCAAAATAGACATGTTCATGGCCCCGTGAAATAAACATAGTTCAGACACGCGAAAAAAGGCTGACTCCATCTGACTACTGCATGTACTCTCTAATATAAAGTGCATCGAAAATTCCATCCGCAATCCTCGCTTCTTCACAGCCAATCTTCGCATCCAAGTGACGATGCAGGACAGGTTCGCCCAGGATGAACAGCTTTGGACCCAACGGCTCAGGCAAATTCACCTCAGCCATGGCCGGATCGACCGTCAACAACACCCCTGAAGGGACGCGTCAGCACATATTTATGGTCGTTCCATGTGGTTGATTGAAATTGAGGTATCCTCAAAAATGGTTGGCTAATTGGTATGAATGGTTGATGTAAAGGATGATTTGGGGGCAAACTTATTTTGAGAAACCACCACATGCACATGCACATCACAAAATCATCAATTACCGATACACTGCCCTGATGTTCACATGCGAGTACATGGTACATATGTTACGCAAAGAAGAATTTCAACACTTTGAAATTTGCAAACATGTGCCTGTTCTCAGAAAAATGTGCATTCAACATTATTCAACAAACATGCCAAACATGGGTAAACCAATCATGAAACCCATCCATTTACCATCCATTTACCCATGTTTACCAATTCCACCAATGGTGGATCAACCATCAAATCTTGGTGGCTTATAGATCCCTTGCTAAAAATATATTTTTAGTGGCTATATGGTCAATCAATCATATCCCAAAAACACTAAAAACCTAAGAATTCGTGGGTATAAGCCATCAAACTCATCCATTTGCGATTCGAACCTTGCTACAAAACGATCATCGCCAGTTCCAAAGTAAAACTCCCCTACTGACGAATAGGTCTGTGGCGACCGCAGCTTCAGCTGCACTTGGAATGCAGCTTGGTCCAAACCAACTGGTGGTTTCTCAAAATAGGGGGCCCAAAAAATGGTTGATTTACTAGTAATAAATGATCAATAGTGGATGATTTGGGGGTACCCCCATTTTGAGAAACACACAACTGAGTATTACAACACACGGCTACCCCGAACAAAACAACAAAAAAAGTAAGCATGAACAATATCATAACACTACATCCTCGGAGAGTTCAACCCATATACAAATCTTAACAAAAATCAACCAAAAAAAACATCCAAAATCATAGATAGATCTCAACCAAAATCACCCAAAAAACAACCACACCTTATTCAAACCTCAACCAAAATCAACCAAACAAAAACTTCCAAACAACAACCCCCATACCAACGACATACCCACCGCCACCATCAGCTCCATGGGCTTCAAGCGCCCAGGCACCGCCATGAGCCGAGGACTGCAATGCCGAACGATCTTCTCAGGTAGCGGGGCCTCTTCCTTGCTGCGTTTCGTGGCCTGGGTTGGCCCTTGAGGTTTGACCTCGGGGTGGATCGCCCTTGGCTGCGACCTGGGGGGGGGTGCTGGCTTCGTGGCTGGTCAACATGGCGGTTGCTTGCTTGGCTCTTGCTGACCTGGTTGGTGGATGGCTTGGTGGAGAGGCTGCTTGCTTGCGGTTGCTTGGTCCCTCGGTTGCTTAGCTACTTCCTTTCTGGGATGTTTTGGGTTTGTTGCCGAACTTGTCGCTGATTTGGTTTCTGGAAATGGTCCCTTGCTTGAGTCGGTTTTGATGGTTTGCCTGGCTGAACACTGGGTTGCTTGTTTGCTTGCTTTCTGGCTTTCTGGCTTGGTCGCTTGGTTGTTTCGTCCGTGTATGGGTCGGTTGCTGGGGGATTTGTTGACACAATGGTTCACACGCAAACGCGCACAAATTTTGCTGTTAGAGCACTCCTGGTAGCTCCAAATCGCTCCCCTGTTAAAGGGATATCCCTGGATACCCCTGGCTCAGCTAATCGCTCCCTCACACCGGCCCCGGTCCTGCGCTGCCGGAGGGTCCGTTGGACCCTGCTGCAAGTGAACGTCATCCCGATCGATCGTCCTGCGCTACATCGCACCAGGGTTCTTGGTTGAGGTTGTCCTTGTCGTCATCATCATCATCCACAGTATCAATTTCAAGATGTATTGTTCAGAAAGAATCAATGAGTTGTTTTGTTCAGAAGGAATCAATGAGTTCCAGGACCAAAGGTTTATTTGCAATATTCTCTTCCTGTTAGTCTGGTATGATATGGTGTGTAAAAAATAAGCGGCTCTTTCTTTATGCAAAGCGTGTGGGAATACCTTAGCATGTATTAACATACATGTAGTGCACCACAAGGAGGTACACGTGCGTGTGAAAGTCTCACATGAATGCGTACATGTGACACCATGCATTTAAATGCTTTCATGCACATGCCCTATAGAGTTTGCCAACAACCACCAAAAACAGTGAAGAAACCAGCGTAGCTACTTAGTTGGGGAACTATGGAAAAGTAGGGTCACACCCCTGGTCAAACTAGAGCCTTGGTCAAACTAGAGTTAAAAGATGCTAAAAACAATTTATGAAGTCAGTCTAGTCAAATGATCATCTAAGTATGAAGAATCATTCACGACGGTTGAATAATCAGCAACATGATGGTGACTGAGTATTCATGATCACTGTATACCTGATTCTTACTGGTAGTTTCATGGTGCATCATCAACCATCAACCATCAACCATCAACCCTACATCAAGTAATATATGCAATCAAGCACTAGGTTTTATCATGCAATAAGCGCCACAAACCATCAAAGCTTTATCCCAATAGTACCAACCATCAACTGACCATTTTTCCATCATGAGCCATCATACTGCATGATAGTGCATGACTCATACAATTGCCAAAAAGATCCAAAAAGTAAACTAAGATCTGGTAAACGAACCTGGAAGCAACACAATCACATGTTATCATGGGTAAAACCTTTATAAATAGTCTGGTTGGTGCTTTCAACCCCTATGAAAAATATTAGTCAACCAACCATTTGTGATTTGCTAATTCAACCACAAGCCAGTAGTGGATTGTCCACTTCAATAGGTTAGTTTTCTGGGGTGTGAATGATGCCGCGCCGCTCTGGCAGGTCCTGGCTTCCGCCTGGCGACAGCATGAGACTTCACCACTCTCCCCGGGCGTGGGTTACCACCCGATGCCCAATCAGTTCCCGCGAAATCACAAGCAGTTCTGGTTTCGCTGGTCGCTTCCCTAGTCTTTCTCAAGTCATAGGGGACCCCACCCTCATCATCAGTGGTCCTTTACAAAAATAAACCCACCATAACCCACCAGAGGCGTCCTCTATGACTTGACTCCCAAGATTGTAACTGGAAGCAGCTTGGCTTATCGTTGGGTGAACATGCGGGACCTCCTGGCCAAACCCTTACAACTGCGCCTCAGGTTCATCCTTGGGACGGCAGTGGACGATGAGATTCAAGGCCCAAGATGTTTGACCTCCATCGAGCCTGGCACCAGCAAGATCCGGTGGAATTGATCCGCCAATTTTTTGATGAGGGTTAATTAATGATGGGTAAGCGGTTGGTAAGTGATGGTTAAGTGATGGTTAGGTGATGGTTGAGTGATGGTTGAGTGATGGTTGAGTGATGGTTAAGTGATGGTTAAGTGCTGATTAAGTGATTGATGGCCAAGCGATGGTTAAGTCAAGATTAAGTCAAGATTAAGTGATGATTACATGATGGTTAAGTGGTGGTGAAGTGATGGTTAAGTGTTTATTAAGTGATGGTTGAATGATGGTTTAGTGATGGTTAAGTGATGATTAAGTGATGGTTAAGTGTTTATTAAGTGATGGTTGAATGATGGTTCAGTGATGTTTAAGTGCTGGTTAAGTGATGGTGCAGTGATGGGCAGGTGATGGTTAAGTGCTGCTTAAGTGATGGTGAAGAGATGGTACAGGGATGTTGAAGTGATGGTTAAGTGGTGGTGAAGTGATGGTTAAGTTATTGATGGTCAAGTGATGGTGTAGTGATGGTTAAGTGATGGTCAACTGATGGTTAGGTGTTGATTAAGTGATGGTTGAATGATGGTTGAGTGATGGTGAAGTGATGGTGAAGTGATGGTTAAGTGATGGTTAAGTGATGGACAAGTCATGGTTAAGTGATGGTGAAGTGATGGTTAAGTGATGGTTAAGCGATGGTTAAGTGATGGTTGAATGATGGTTGAGTGATGGTTGAGTGATGGTGAAGTGATGGTGAAGTGATGGTTAAGTGATGGTTAAGTGATGGTTAAGTGATGGGCAAGTCATGGTTAAGTGATGATTGAATGATGGTTATGTGATGGTGAAGTGCTGGTGAAGTGATGGTTAAGTGAAGATTAAGTGATGATTAAGTGATGGTTAAGTGATGGTTAAGTGATGGTAAAGTGATGGTGAAGAGCTGGTTAAGTATTTATTAAGTGATGGTTAAGTGATGGTAAAGTGATGGTTAAGTGATTGATGGTCAAGTGATGGTTAAGTGAAGGCTAAGTGATGTTTACATGATGGTTAAGTGGTGGTGAAGTGATGGTTAAGTGATGATTAAGTGATGGTTAAGTGATGGTGAGGTGTTTATTAAGTGATGGTTAAGTGATGGTGAAGTGATGGTTAACTGATTGATGGTCAAGTGTTGGTTAAGTGAAGATTAAGTGATGATTACATGATGGTTAAGTGGTGGTGAAGTGATGCTTAAGTGATTGATGGTCAAGAGATGGTTTAGTGATGGTTAAGTGAGGGTGTAGTGATGGTTAAGTGATGGTGAAGTGCTGGTGAAGTGATGGTTAAGTTATTGATGGTCAAGTGATGGTGTAGTGATGGTTAAGTGATGGTTAAGTGACGGTTAAGTGACGGTTAGGTGTTTATTAAGTGATGGTGATGGTAAAGTGATGGTTAAGTGATGGTTACAGTAAGTGATGGTCAAGTGATGGTTCAGTGTTGGTTTACTGATGGTTAAACGATGGGTAAGCGATGGCTACCGCATGTTACAGCAATGATGGTTTTGTAGTGGTTAATGATGGATAGTGATTGAGCTGGTGAGTGATGGTTGGTGGTTGGTGTCAAAACTGGTTACTAGCCTGATTCATGGTATATCAATTTGGAGGCCTGCAATGTCAAGCTGAAAGGGTGGCACACACACTCACCGGCAACAGCTGGCCATGAACGCGCAGGAGAGCGTAACCAAAGTGAGAAGATTGCCAACCAATTATCAACCACGAAAACGTATTCATGAACATTGATGATTCATGATCCTTATCACCAATTACCAAGTGTTCAAACATTACTCTCTCGCCAGCGCCATATCACTCCTAATCTTTCTCTCTCTCTCTCTGCGAGAGAAGCGCGAATCGAAAAAGGCCAAACACATTCAGCGGGAGAGGAGGAAAAGCTCATTATGAACCATAATTCCATCAGAACGACCAAATACCAAATGCGGCGCAGCAGAAGCCCTGGATTGCCTCCAAGCTTTTTGACGGAGTCATGTACAAAATAAGTTCTACCTACCCTGTTTCAGTGAGATTTTGGGTGGTTTTATACTGGTTAAGTAATGATGGTTCACTTAGTTGCTTAATGATTGACTTACAACGGTTAATTAGGATTTTCTAGTGATGGCTGCGGTCTAATGGTGTATGATAGTTGGTCAGAATGGGTGACCGTGATAAATCATCGTCGACCAGCACTCTTTTTGTGATTCACCCACTTTCTTGCTTGGGCGTCCAGTAGGTTGGCCCAACATAAAACCAAAAACACTTTATCAAGGAAACAAATTTCTTAGGGCATTCACTAGCGTCAGCAAACCAACGCACGACTTAGGAGCTTTCTGTAAAAGAAAGAGGTATCTATAATTCTGTCCATATATATTTATTTAAATATAAAAAACATATATATATATATATAAGTAAACCAAAAAATAAGATAAATGAACACATAAATCAGTAAATCTTTCTTATATATATATATCCATCCATCATCATCCATCCATGTTTGTTGCAAGGCCAAGCCTTGAATACACCACCTTGCCAAATGCGCAAACGCAATGAAACCCACAAGCATATAATATATATGTAAATAGGTATAAATTCAAAAAGACACACGCATGCAAACCAACATATGTATGCCAAGCAAGCCAATGAAACAAATGAATAAGAGACCCATCATCTCCCTCTTTATGGCAGGCATGACTCTTAACAGCCGTCCCATTGCCCCAAGGAAAAACACCCAATCTCGCTGCGTGTTCTGCAGTGAACTACTCGCGCCTTGTGGCACAAATTTGCCCATCCTGTTGGAAGATCTCGAAGGAATCCGGAAAGTTGTCCTGGCAAACTTGGCGGCATATAATGGGAAAACCATCAAGCATAGGGATTTTTTGAAGGCATACCTTTTCTGAGAAAGTCGTATCAAAGTTTCATCAAAGAACAAGGTAACAGTAATTATATAATACTTGTAATTAATGCTGACTACTACTGCTTGGTACTGGCTAATCACTAGCTATTGCATACCGGTTGATTCAAGTCAATGGGCCGGTAGCTGTGTGCAACCATGTGAGCCATCGCATTGATTGAAAAGTCACTGCAACTTCCTTTTGGATATTCTGCCCTTTAGTCTCGCCCGTGACCCTCACAGTCATAGTCGAAGTTGTACGATGCTTTGTCGCTTATACCAACCGAAGGAACAAGGTGATAGTCACCATGTACATATAATCAATGTGGGGTCGACGCATTTCCAATTTCTACGGTATACGACCGGGCAACTCATATCAAGCTGGCCTTGACATATGTATCATCACAAGCGACCTTGTAGATTGCTTCAACATTGAAAATCATAGCCGTACTGCGCGGATGGGCGGTGCCAACTAACAATCGTCGATTGCGTCATAGCCTGGTCTCTGGTCCAGGGTCACTCATCACGCCGTGATCCGTGAAGCAGCCAGGACCCTGGGCAGGAAGCATTGCCCAAGGGCTACCAGAATTGACCGCCAAATCACTGTCCGTCACTTGAATCATCTGATAGAAGCGGCAGAAGGACTGTCTCCACAAGCACACGCTTGAAGGCGATCTCAAGCATGGCATCCCCAACCACGAATCACTGTGGCATCAAGTGGTGGACTAGTGAGAAGAGCATTTATCATCAACCATCACCAACTGCTGACCAAGCGGACGGCAGGATGATGAAGGATCATCATGTCAATTGTTGACGCAGGTAGCTACTGAAAAAAATCGACCATCAAACATTAATCAACCATATTTATTGGTGTGTGTGTGTTAACATATTATGTCTGGTATTAAAAGTATCTGTTCTTGCTAATTGATGTTTTGGGACTTAATGTTGGATGTTATTTGGTAACTACGCAAACATATCGATGTTGCTGGTTCGTCAAAAGCATGGTTGATCAATCTCTCTCTCTCTCTCTCCCTCTGCGCTATCATGAATCATGAATCGTAACAGATTATCACCATGATCATGGTTGAACGCCATCAATAATGATTAATCAATCTTAGTTATTGACAAATCCAACTACACTCCATGACAAACAATGATTTACAAAGAGAGACAATGGGAATCTGCACCATGGCCAAATATGGTCATGATTCACAGTCCCTGGTCTCCTCATGTTTCATTGCAAACATTTGATGACATATGTATACTGTACATAAAGATGCTCATGCAAATGCCTCACTGGGTGACATGACCAAAAGCATACAGGGGCGCCGCTGGGGCAATTAAGTAGTTAAACTAACAAAATGTTTGTGCATTTTGCCGCCATGGTGTGCTGCCGCTTGCCCGGGTATCAGCAAAATTTGCTCGTGCCATTTTAAATGTGCATGCACTCAGGATGCTACTTGTTCAATCTGCGTGAGCACATGTACCTGGACAAAGTCAGGTGCGATTAACATTATTTTCGTGCAATAGATATGCCTCTGACTTGCGTGCATGCAGTCTACTTCATGTTGCAACCCATACCTGGGTGATAGCGCTAGTGTTATGAACCCAGTTGCCACATAGTTTATTCCGTCACTAGCCTTGTTCTTGAACATGATTCAGCCATTGGCTTTGCACAAAAAAAACAACCGTCTAATCAGCAGCCCCAATAAGCCATCGATGAACCAATTGTCAACCGTGCATCAACCATGCATCAACCATCCATCGCGTAGCTCCTTGGCTCCCCCTTTAAATGGCTGTAGGGATGCTCTTGGCTCCCTAGCTCCCTCCCAACCACCAGCCACTCCACCAGCCACGGTTTTTCACCTCGCTGCGGTCCCGGGCCCCCGGCCGAACCTTCCGTCGATTGCCGGCTTCCTTGTCGCAAATCACGGGCTTCGGCGGCCTCAGGTCGCTACCACTGAAGGAGGGAGGGGTGATGGTAAGCCAACCTGGCAGGTTGCGAATCCACCTCGGTCTATGCTAGCTGCAGCTACTTATGATGACTAGTGCTGGGTGATTTGCCAAAGGATACTAATAGCCATGATAAGTCAGGAACGGTGATACATGTACCACAAATATCAAGTGACACTACCACTAATGTCCACTAATGGTTTGTCGTGACTAATTGATATGTGCCCTATCCGGCATTGCTTGTCCACGATGAACCTTCGTGGGTCTCTCCTGATTGTGCTTATGGGATTAGTGGCTTTGCTGTTTGTTTGATTCATTTTTCTGGTTCTTACTGCTTTTCGTAAAATGAGAACACATCTGGTATAAACACCTTCAATATCAAACCACACTAGTATACAAGCGCCGATCTTGCAGAAACGCATCCTCTCGTTCACCATCATTAATCACCATTAACCGTTATCAGCCAATAATGCACAAACTACTTTGGTCATGTACACTTCCAAACAATCATTCATATGCATTCCATGCATTTTTTCCAGCTATGAGTTAGATGAACCATTGCTGGCTGACATGGCATGATCACCTGCTAAAACGCCATCATGACATCAATGAGTTCATAGACGGCCGTCCCATCTTATGAGGTCGGCTTCTACAGCAAGTTCATGGGCATCGGCTGAAAATGTGTGGATTACCCATTTGCTACGTTGGATTACGAGAGGGTATTCTCTGTAGCTCATTGTAGCTGGACAGCTATGGCTATACCTCGTTTTTAACCAGAAAATTCAACTTCAACTTCAACCAACATAGCTGTCCAGCTATAATAGTTGGAAACTCTGTTGGTTGATTTGGTTGAATTTTCCAACTACAATAGTTGAAAAATCAACCAACAGAGTTTCCAACTTCAACTGACGCACAAGCAGAATGCATATCTACCACGCTCAGGTCCGAACGTGACGCACTTGGGCATATCCTTCTCGCCCTCATGTGGGCCAATCACCACCTCCTGCCAAGGACGAATGCTTGAGGAGCGCGACTGTACATCCCCACCGTGGCATTTCTATTGGTTTGAAGTAATTTTCTCCATTACGCAATTGGGCAATGATCCTGATGAAATGCTTCATCATTTCTATACCATTAGGTATTTGATGTATTTGTGAGGCTCCCATGATCCATGATTTTTGATCAATCTTGACAGTGATGGGCAACAAAATGCCATCACTGACCAGCATGTCCCGCAGTTACAAATCTGGCATCTTCACCCATCACGATGAGCTATGGTAGTGGGCTACTCGCTCAAGATACGAAGATGTGTCGATAACTGCCGGGGTAAATCTACACAGGCCAAGTGCAGCCAAAGCACATGTCTCTGACATTATCGGCACCTGATAGTAATTGTAAGCCCGGAACTGTGTGAAATCACCATTGGCGCGTGGGTTTGAGTCATTTCATGGCTTCACCCTGCTCCCAACTGCCTGTCCATAGGTAAGTGGCCATTGCCTAACCAGGCATCAAGCATGAATTGACCATTAGCCATGATGAGCTGAGCCTCAACTCACCATGAATTTGGCATATCCTTAACCATCAGCTCACAAAGATCGACCATCATTTGGCCATTGATCCATGAATATTAATTACCCACAATTTCACCGTTAAGCAACCATCAATTGACCATTGACAACCACTAACCATCATTTGGCTGTTAGTTGATAATCCATTCACCACTGGTCAACCGTCAATCAACCGAAGCCATCAACCATTCAGTTTCCATTTGTTGCCAGCAAGTGCGCCAGCTTGTTGACTTAATTAAGCATGACATTACCATCATCAAACCATGAAGCGTTGCATAACCAACTTCACCAGCTTGACCATCAAATGCTTCACCAGCTCAGTTGACCATCCCATGACCCACCGTTCCACCACTCCTGGAGGCCCCCTCCTGTAACCACCAGCTCTACCGCTATCGTGGACCCCCGCGCCGGCCCCGCTCCTCCAGTCCGACCAGGGCTTCGTCCACGCGCACTTTGCAGCGCAAGACCTCGGATGCCTCGAACGACCAAGCGCAGCGAACAACTGGACCAGGTGGCGAATGGATGGCTAAGTAAGCTGGTGGCTGTAGTTGGTGAATGGGAATGAGGGCAAACGGTGGTTATATGTGGTTATAGTCATGATGGAATTCAGAATGGCGTTCATGATGGCTAAGCTGGTCATGGTGGTGAGTGTTTGGTGCGAATGATAGTGAATGGAAGGCTGAAAGTCAATGATAGCAACCGACGAGGTACATAACTTTTGGTCAATGATCCAATCAATAATGGTTACCCATCTGTATATGGTCAAAGAAAAGCAATGACTAGGAAAAAACTACCCATGGCTAGTTGATTGATGACGATCAGTGATGGTGAATAGATCATGATGGTCATGGCTGACTCATTATGGTTCACGATTCTAGCATTTAGTTGGAACCCTCCTGGGATTCCCATTTAAGGGCCCTTTAAAGGGCTATACGGGTACCCTGTTTTTTCAGGCGTATTCAAGTTCTGTCATCAAGAAAACCAGAGCCCTCTCAAGCGTGTTCTCATTTGCGATGGCAGCAAGGCAGTTTCCATCCAGGAAAGAACTTTGAAAACAAAGCTACAGCTGGCTTCTTTTGAACCTGACTGGAGCTTTTTGCAGGCAGGGCCAATAGCCGCGAAGCCGCTCTGCGCCAAAGCCTTCTTCCATCGTCCAGGCGTCGCTGAAAACCGGGAACTGCGTCCAACCAACAGCAAAGATTGATAAATTCTTCTGCCAGCACTTTCCCCAAGGCTTTTCCCCAAGGCTGCATGGCTTTCCCAAGGCTTTCCCAAACCTTTCCCTGGCCAAAATTACCTACGGCATGATGCTTGGTTTATGCTATAATTTCATTTGATTCTGTCAAGGCGCTGCCAAGTCAAGCGCTATTGCCCCCATCACCAACAAGGCAAACAACTCGAATGACCATCTCACAGAAGCCATGGTTCGCAACTACCCAAAGTGGCTTATAACTCCAGTTATAGCCATGGTTGCTATCCACTAAGTGGACAATCATCCAAGAACCCCCCAAAACAATGCAACCACAACCAATCAATCATGGCACCATGGCTAGTAACCACTACCAATCAATCCACTTATATGGGGCACTTGCTCCCCATGGTTCCTTAGTGGGATGGCCACTCCCACGTGGCAACCATGGCCCCCCACAACCGCCCCCAAGCCACGACCCTTGGCGCGGCACGCCTCGGGCACCTGCACCTCCGTCCGTCGGACGCAGATCTTCTTGTGCTCCGCAGTGCGGATGCGGAACCTGGAACACGGACGCTGTGCCAGGAAGGTGGGCGCCATGATCCATGGCAACCATCAACGGGGGCTTATTCACCCGGTCAGTGTTTAATACGAAGGCAATGGTTATATGTTGTGTTAATCGGGCTAATCAAATGACATCAACTAAGTCAATTAACCTATTAACTTCAGGTTATTGAATCTATGAAGTAGCTGAACTAACCCCCAACTAACCACGGTGAGTTCCTAGAACTTGCTATGCACACCCAAGCATCAACCATCAACAAGGACATAGTAATCATCATGGACAATCTATTTCTGGCATTGCCAATGGGGAGGTCGCCTACCCCATCGAACATGGAACTGACACATAAATCTCTGACTTGGATGCTGTGAGCCCAGGGCACCCAGTTTTGAAAGCGCTCAATGGCCACTAAGCTCCGACCCAACTACCACTTATATGAACCAAACTATGATGTTTCTTTTCTTTGCCAGGGCGTCCAAAGGATTTGCCCAGAAAGGAAGCTGCAAACAAACATGGGGAAAAACTAATGTACCATGGCTTGAACAGCATCACTAGCTACTACAAATGATGAACTGTTGATAGATTTTGATGGTGGAAAAGTTAGCGAAACCATATGAAGCATATGTCGAAGTTATGAAAAACATTTGTTTGCCGAGCCAGTGACATCAAACTTAGCAGGACACATGAAGCATATGTAGAGAAGGACGCACATCGGTCCAACGGTTTGATGAATTGAGTAAGGAAAATAATAGGTGAAACAAGGCATGAGCTTAAGCATCCAACAGTGTGTACGCGCGTGTGTGTGACATGGTTATAGACCAATCGTGAAGCCTGTATACATGCACTATCTCTCTCTCTCTCTCTAAACATGCGCACGTAAAAACAGTTCAAAATAAGTAGATAAACATAATATTTTCTTTCGTTGATGCAAAAATACATATAAGTATATTTAAATAAAATACATATATTTACATCAAAAACACACAACTGTTTTATATCTATCTATCTATCTATCTATCTATCTAGATATAATAAGCAGATATATACATTTCAAATTTTATGTCTATTGCGATCAAACGATACTTAATTCTCAACCAGCTGGTTGACCCTACCCTCCACGGAAACAGCATTGACCACAGCTGATGTGGCTCTGAGTCACTCCCGTGTGCACCCAGCTGCTCACATCCCCCTTGGGATGCTCAATACTTGGATTATTGTCACTAAGGGTAGTTAATCAGAAGCCATAGTTGATAACCGGATCATGGTTTCAGATAGGATTAACTATGATCATCGCTATCAAGCGGTATATTATATCATCATCAAAATCAAAATCATAATCCCAATCACCATCGTTATCATCATCATCATCATCGTCGTTGCCGTCGTCGTCGTCCTCATCATCATCATCATCATCATCATCATCATCATCATCATCATCATCCACAATATCAATCACCACTGTATACCCTATTGTTGCTTATTCTCGCCTTTAACTAACCAGTCCTTCCCCCCGCATCGCCACGCTGATCCCATCTTCGGCAACCAAGCAGCTCCCGAGAGGTTTGGCAACTGAGCTCCGAGAAGGTGTTGTAACACCTCGGGAGCTCGGTAGCGTCGTAGCTTCAGCCACCCCGGGGGGTCAATAAATGGTGCTCCACCGGCACGGTTTTTCCTGGTCGCTCCTGGCGTCGCTCCCCCTCTAAAGGCCCTTTCACAGGCCATACCCCTGGCTCTGAATCGCTACCTCCTAACCACCAGCTTGGCTGTCGAATGCCCTGAGCTTTCACTGGCCGACCTTATGAGGGTTTCTCAAAAATAAGGGGACCCCATGGGGACCCCAAAGCTTGGGCTAGTTGATTGCTATTAAACCTTTAAACAAATGATAACTGGGTGTACCCCTATGACTTGTCCAGCTTCCAACTGGCTTGTTCGATGGCAAATCTCGAGCAACTTACATCAGTTGGGGGCCCTACTTCAGCAGTAGTACGGTTGAACATTTGTTCGGGGTTGGGCCCTGAACAAGCTGCACCAGAACCTATGTAGCCATGTGAACCTCAAAGATTGAGGATTGAGGGCACTTCTCGTGGCAGGACCAACTGGACCAACCCCAAGCTTCGTGATAGTTTTGTACTGTGGACCGTCTTGGGCGTTTCTCAAAATAGGATAAAATAGGGGTACCCCCATATCATTCATTAACACACCAACCATGCATAGGCAATAAACCAACCATAACTTTGGGGTTCTCTATCTTAAGAAACCACCATCGAGTAGGTATACCCCCTATAATTGCCGGTGAACCTGTCCCCTCATAATGGTTGGAACATGTTCGAACCTTCTTGTGGCCATCAAGTAACCACCACAAAGCTTCTGAAGCACGTCACGAACCACGTCATGAACCACATGGGTACATCCGACGATCAACTCAGAGAATTGGTGGAACATCTTCCTTGGAAAGCCTTGGTTTGGAGCAGCAACTAGAAAGATTTCCCATGGATTTTGGATGGTTTGCCATGGTTTTCCAATGGTTTCCAATGGTTTTTGTGTGGTGTTTTCGTAGCGTTTGTGTACCATTGCCTATCGCTTTAACCAGCAACGATCAGGATTTCCAGTCGAATTTTGCATTTCTGGGATCAATTGATTCTTGGTCACGCGTATTTGCCTGGGAATGTTCCAAAACCTGCCACATGCAATGCTGATGTAACAAACAAGAGTTCAACATAATTTAACCACAGCCATCCGAGTTTGTCAATGGGAATTCATCCTTCGCCCTGCAAAATAAAGGATCTTAGCACGAGACCGCCGTTGAATATCATTGATGCATCCAGCTTCTGAGGCCGTGACTCCCACCACATCACCCCTACCATTGATGTAGCCACAAATCTGTCCAGGTGACTTCAACCGTGGCCCCAGCAACCGGCGCCCCCGGCACAGCCCGAAACGCGAAACGCCACTGGCCAAGGATCTTCTCCTCGTTGGGATCCAACTCGCCCAGGTAAATGGCTTCCATTCCTGCCATGCCCAGCGGCATAAGAGTTCGCCATAGGGGTGGGCAGGTCTGAGGCCACAGGGGACCTCCAAAGTTATAGATGGACTTGAGTACCATAAATGGTTATAATAATATAAAATGGATGAGAACTGGAGGTAGCCCTAGGTTGAGAAACCACCATATGAGAAATTGAACCGTTGTGAACCGATGATCGAGGTTAGTTGGCTACAGGGTGCAAATATGGCCGTGAGCTTGAACAAGCATCAATTAAGCATCCATTGGCCACCAATTAATCAATCATTAAGAGTTCAAGTGACCAGGTACAAGCCTCCAGAAATGGATGCTTTATTATCTACCATTTGGTTGGGCCACTCCTGGTAGCTTAACCATCATTACCCCATCATGAATTAACCATCATTAGCCATCATTAACCATCATTAATCATCAACCATCATTAATCATCAGTAACCATTATATACCCCATCATTACCCTGAATCATCATTACCCACCATATTTGGGGGGGCTACCCCCACTGAACAAACTGCCTCGTGCTGCGACCTTCCCATCGCCGCAACGGGGACACCCCAGGGCCTGGTTGTGCCTCACCTTCCTTGTCAGCGACCCAGGGCTCGGGGCAGTGGAACTTCAGATCCATGCCCCAACCACCTGGTAGTGCGGCGCAAGGCTTGACACCAGGGCCCCCGCAACGAGCTACAAGCTGGCTGTAGCTTGGTGAATGGACCATTTTAAGGTGGATTTACTATGGTGAATTACTATGGTTAATGATGGTGAATGATGATTTTAAGGAATTTTAAGGTGGATTTACTATGGTTAATGATGGTTAAGAATGGTAAATGATGAGAATAAGTGGATTAATTATGGTTAATGGCTCTAATGGTCAAATGATGATTGTGCAAGTGGGCTACAATAGTGGAAGCCATCTAGCAATAGTTGAATCTGCCATACCTGGTAGTTGCCGGTCATCAGCTCCGCTAACTAGAGGGACCCACCAAGAGTAAGATTGCTGAGTTCTTGGTGGATACTGGTAGAACTAGGTGTGCGGCTTTTTTTGGCAATAACCCGCATCTCCTTACAAACAGGTACTCAGGTACCTTTGTTTGGCATGTTCACCATGCCGCTTGCCGTGTTCAAGACACTTCTCAGTACAAGTCACCAACTTTGCCTGCGAGGCACGCCTCTCCTATCATTTCCTATCCCTACTGGCTTGCTGCCACTGGAACAGAAAAACCTATGCCGTAACCAACCCAATGAACGTTGTCAAGATATGGATGGAAACAAAACATTCCTTCAAGACTCACCATCACTCACCATCATGACTTCTAGTCATCATTGACCACTCTCAGTCAGCATTGTTTTGCAGTGATACCCCCTGGTCAGATCTTTGGCAGGTATACATATATCTTCCATTGCTATCCGAGTCACCAACCCAACTTAAAGCCAATCTGGTTGCTTCTCATTGGTTCTTATCCCTTTTCCCCACCATGCTGGCTTCATCACCAGAGTAACTCATCACCATGCTTATTGGGTTGATGTAGGTTTTACCCACCTCAATATTTTTTTTGACCACCTCCCGTGGTCAATCCGCCAGCATCGTGTGTGGGATCAACTTATACCACCGAACACAGAATATTCCCCACCATCAAACCGCTGCGGTCTCGTAAACGAAGAAGGCTATAGGATCAGCTTATACCACAAATACGCAGCTTGTTCGGACTTCAAATGGTTAAACCTTTGGGCTTGGTGGAACCCACCTACCTACTTACCATAGAAACTTCAACCACCTTCAACCAACTCTAATTGCAACGCAATAACGCCAAATTTATTTTTGTAAGCTTTAATGCGGTAGTAAATGTTCAAACCTTCACTCACATCAGTAATGCCAGGCAAGCAATTGTAAACGCCTTCAGCTAGCAGCATTTCCTTGAAGGTAGCAGAGCGGGTAACACGCAATATTTTGCAGCAAGCATGCAAATCTCCACAAGTCCACATGACGCAATATGGCTAACACATTCACGCCCTGTGCTAAGTCACGCTGGAAGTCAACAAGCCTACTCTGCAACAAAAATTGCACTGGTGTACTTGTCCAATGCCTGCACCCTTTTCACCGGAATAGCGTTTTTGAACATAGACATTTAGGCTAGGCCCAACCAAAGGATGCAAAGTCTTTAGCGTTCGCAGCTGCTCATCAGATAGAGTAGCAGGAGGAGGATCAAAGTTCGTTGGCTTAGTGCAACCAAGTTCATAGGCAATGTAGTTGGCATAAAGCACGTCTTTCGGACCGGAAATCGGAATAAATGGCTCATTATACATGAGTCGCAACCTCTTACCGAGGTTGCTCTGGTTCCGTTCTTCAGCCCAGTACAAACCTAGATCCGTCAACAACCTTCGCTCAATTATGGGTAAGGGCACAGCATCTGCAGAAGTACATTGCGAGACAGGTGAGACAACAAGGTGTTTGAAGTTCCAAACATCTTGCTGCTTGACCTCCACCAAAATGGGATCAGAGTATGGTGGCAACAGACCGGTGGCTGCCTCCACGCTTTTGACACACAAAGGTGCATCTGCAATCAACTGCATTTCCAAGCTGTCCTCCATGAGAACACCCCAGGGAAACTTTCAAGTCTACCTCCTTCATTCTCCCGTTGTAAAAAGCAGCCAAATGCGTCCGTACATTAGCCAAAGGACTCTTGCTAGCAACAGGATTTGAAGCCACATGTAAATAGTCGATCCCAATTTGGTCATTCAGCAATGAAAACATGCGATCCAAGGGAATAGCCAGCGACACACCAACCAAAGATGTGTAGAAATCACCGTCATCAGTTGCTGGCTTCAAATTTTGTCCAAGCTTCCACAAATTTCGAAAATGGCTATATAGTGGCCGTGGAAGAGGTTGGATCTCCAATTGCAGCCAAAGCGTACTTGCATCTTGAAAATTTGACATGCATGCTTGCGGTCAACGAAGACGGTGACATCGCCAGATTGTGATTCACCAACTTAATGACCAGCTTCTTAACCACTCAGCAGATTAGAAGGGATAACCTATCAGTTAACCACCGAAGTTCACAACCTTAGGTGGCGCCATCTGGGGGACACTACTCCGTCCCCGAAACCCAGGGCAGCTTGCCGCCCAAGGACTATCTTTGTCGGTGCGGTTGACGCAAATCTCGTCTCCTTGGTGCAGCAACCAAGTGGGAGCATGGCTTAAGAATAGTTGCCTTTGAATGGTTCATGTTTGGATTCAATGGTGAACGGTCAAATGTTATGGCTATAGTTAAGAGTTAAGATAATCTCAAAATAATACATGGTTGCATGTTGATAAATATCAATTAATGATGGTAATGGCTTCCAGGGTAAATGGGTGGTGTTTTATGTGCAATGAATAACAAAATTGTCAATCATTAACGCACAACAGGCAAATGATGTTGGCTTGAATGGTGGTTAATGTTTGAGCTACTGATTGACATGGTAAACATCAAGAATGGTTTATGATTAGCAAACAATGTAGATGATCCGCACGCCAGTCAACAGAAATGGAATTGACTGATTCAACTGCCTGACAATGGCTGTTACACAATATTGGATATCAATATATGTCAATGGTGAAAAATCATGACAGCAAGCTACATGTGATTCAGTTCATGAATTGTGATGGGACAACCATGAAACTTTGGACAAGGCTAAACCGTGGTTTCATATGTTGAACTTGGACATCTATAACTACTATATGTACATAATGTTCCATTTGAACGCCTGCGATTCCCAACCGACTACAACTTCAGAGGACCAGGGAGAAACGAATTGAGAACAGCTGGTCATCCTGAAAAGTGATGGCATGTCAGAATTGATTGATCACCTAGTCGTGAAGGTATGTTCAGCTGGTTGGTGGTTTCAAGCCCTATGAAAAATGTTGAATCAACCAAGCCTTTATCAACAATGACTAGGGGAAAGAAAAAAAGTCAATGAAAGCACCAAACAGAGGTGGCTGTGGGTCAAAACCCCGTACCCTTGATTCCCCATCATCTACCATTGTTTTCCCTATGATTTGCTTGGTTATTAGAAGCCATTATTGATGGTTAATATTGACGCATAGCCAGGTGTTTATGTACAGTACCCAACTTATGTCATCTAGGGGGCCAGGCTCAGACACACATTGAGTCGCTGACCCCAAGTTCCCAGCAGAAACTCGCAGGAGGGTCCTTGAAAGTTCCTCCTCTCTGCCGAAAACAATAACAAAACTGAGATTTAACCATTAATCCAGTTTCTCTATCTGATTAACATTGATTAGCCATCAAAAAGCCATAGCCTGCTGACCAGTTGTCTAGCTTAAGCCTCATAACTTCACGCAGGATTCGTGAGGGAAACAGGTCCCATCCTGGCACCACGGCTGCCAAGTGGCCACGTGCAAAGACCTGAAACCGGTCCGCATAGATGTCATCGCGCAGGTTTGCCGCCTGAAGCCGGACCACATTCGCCCCCCTCGTGTGAGGTTTGAGTAGATGGGTTACATCACCACCGTATGGTGTCATCATCGTGGTCGTAGGGCGCCACCGAGTGACCTCGGCCTCCACGTGGCCGGCGCCTGGAAAACTACGCTTGGCTGCACTAAGCTCTGTGGTGTTTCACTCACAGTTGACACTTGTTTTGCAGTCGCAGTTTCTTGTGCTGACAGAGTTTTTGACTTGCAGGTTTTTTGACCACATATAAGAAATTTCACACTGGAACGTACGCGTGAAGTAAGTGATATAATAGGTCATTTAGAAGTTGGTACGTCCCACGCGTAGTCACAAAGCGTAGGCTAATCCCACCTTGCCTTGGGCAAGAGCCTCCGAATAGATATTCAGTCTGTCTCATACCACGTCCTGCCACCCAATCAGTTGTCTCGGAGCGGAAGTGTCACTCCCCTTCCTTTGTCGCTGTTCGGCCCAAACCTTCCGGGGCCGTTGGGCGCGTACGCGTTTTCGTGTTTCGCGCTCTCCCCGGGGGCCATGGGGTCAGCGGCGGGATACGACCCGTCTGGTCAGCGGTTCGTTACCTAGTTGTTTCACAAGGGTAGTCTGCTAAGCAGTGGACCCAAAGGTGCGTGTGCACCACCAGAAACTCGTTTCTTACTCTACGCGCATGCGTGCACCTTGTGCTCGGTAAACGTTTCGCCCACCAAGTCCCAAAACCCTCGTCCCCACACGGGGAGGCTGGTCACCAAGACACGTTTTCGTGCACACATATAGTAACGCTAACCAGGTAGCACAATCCCAATAGGATGCCGCGACACACTAGTCTCAAACTCCGCAAACTGACGTTACAGCAACGGCTACACACCACTTTACAAGTACAAGGGGTACGACACGGTAACCAAACCCGGTGGTTGCGACGCCAACTGGCGCTTGTTACAACCCAACTCAAACAAAAGAAGGTGGCCCGTCTACGAATGCTTAGACAAAAGGCGCGTAACCAACAACGACACCATGTTCAACGCAGTCGTAAGCTCAAAATTGCCACTTGGAACACACGGGGTTTAGGAGCCCCTGCAGGTTATATTAACCAGGAGCTAAAGATACGCTGTTTCTTGGACCACATGATTCTTCATAGCTGGAGCTGTGCAGTGTTAACGGACCTCAAATTCCGAGACAACGGTGTCCGCAGATACACCCACAAAGGAAGATCATGGTTTTTGGTTATCCAGGAGAAAATCGGTTTCTTAATGGAATCGTGGTGACAAAGGACAGCGCACAGCGGCGCTCTGTTTGCCGCGCCGCGGGTGGCGCAGAGGCCTGTGTCTTTTGGGTGTCTATGCCCCCACTAGTGACTCCGGAATTGGAGAGCGTCGAATGTTGCGTCAAAACCTGGATGTCCTCCTCCAACTGGCGCCCGCCACCTCCCTCCTCCTCTTAGCTGGGGATTTCAATGCTGAATTCGGCAATAATCAGGACACCAGTATCCCAGGTCATGACACGGTAGGCCCCTTTGGAACCCCCCGACTTACCGCTATAGGGCGGGAATGGCGACCATGGCTCTCCCGCCATGGCTTTCGAGATATAGTCAGTCGATACCAGGGCCGCACACGTCACACTTGGTCACATCCACGTTTTCAGTCACACCACGAGTTGGATCACATGTTTTGCAGAGCTTCTGATTTGTGGCATCTCATCAACGGTCGCATTTTGTGTGAGGGACCTAGTGTTACTTCCCCCTGGTCCCCATATACGGATCATAACCCGGTGGAGGCCACTTTGCGTTTTGGGAAAGACTGGAGAACCTCCACCCCCAGAGCAAGTCGAAATCTGAAACCTGACCTAGCCAAACTCCGGGGTCATGGCCCGGAGCCAGACCGCCGGCGTAAACTCTGGACTCAGAACGTTGAAGAACGTCTCCGAGACTTTCAACCTTTCTCTAATGTAGCAGAAGTAGAACAGAGCTGGACTTCCTTATGTACTATGTGTCGAGAGGTGGCAGTTGAGGTCTGTGGTATCGTCGAAGCCCATAAAGGTGCTCCCTGGCTTCGTTCTCGGGGGTCAGATATAGAGCAGCTCGATCAAGACATTTCTAGGGCAAAACTCCATGATCAACAGACCAGGTTAGATGGAACAGAAATACAAAAGCGGGCAGCACGTAGGGGACTGCAACGGGCCCGTCAAACCAAAGCTCGGGCACTTCGTTTGTGGGAAAGCCAGTGGCTAAGTGATATAAAGCTGAGGAAGCAAATGCAGCCTTGAACACCCCTAATGTCACCAATATTTTCCAAATCGTAAAAACGATCTGTTCTGCCGTTGGAGTTCGCAGTCGGGACGGAGGTAGTCAACATGCAAGTAGCCAACAGGAAGCAGAGGAATGGAAAGAACATTTCGAGGCAATCCAAGCTGGAAGTGGCCGAATCAACCCCAATGTTTGGCAAGACATCGCCCCCCTCCCCGAAGAGGTCACTCTTGGAGCCCCGCCAACATGGGAGGAGTATCAACGGGTAGTTCGAGACATGCACTTAGGTAAAGCGGGTGGAGAAGATACCATGATGGCAGAATACCTCAAGTTAGCAGGTCCTAAGATGGAATACCAGGTGTATCAAACAGTCAAACAGTGTTGGGATATGATTAGCCAACAGGAGGACCAATTTCCAGGTCAACATTGGCCACAGGCCTGGCGAACGGGGGTGATTGTGCCACTCTGGAAAAAGAAAGGGGATCGGAAGAATAAAAACACATGGCGTGGCATTACGCTCCTCTCAGTTGGGTCCAAAGTGGTTGCACGGATTTGTGCTCTCCGTTTGTCTCGTTGGTGCGCACCATGGTTAAACAAGATGCAGTTCGGATTTCGGGCGGGATCAGGTATTGATGACATACAACAACTCAGCAGGAGATTACTAGAGGAAGCTGCCCAGTCCCAACATCCTCACACATACTTGTTTCGTTTTTATGACTTGGAGAAGGCCTATCCCAAGGTCGTGCGTCATGGGCTTTGGCAACTATTGGAACTCAAAGGATGTCCTAGGTCTTTTCTTAGAATCCTGCAAGCCATCCATGACTCGAGCTCTAGCAAGGTTAAATTCCAAGGTTTGGAGTCCTCCTCTTTCACACCAGGCAGGGGACTACGAGAAGGTTGCCCTTCCTCCCCCATTCTATTTAACATATTTCATTCAGGAGTAATGGAGGTATTTCGCAAGCGCAGGGAAAGGGTCGCAGCCACGGCTGGTCACACAGCCGGGATCCCATGGGTCTACAAGGTGGATGGCCGAGTTGCTAAAAGAAAAACCGACAGGGAAGAAGTGAACCGTAACATCAAACGTACTAGGTTTGGGGACATGGCATACGCAGATGACACAGCCATTATGGGGGTAGAACAAGAAGTATTAGAAGCTGAACCTATCCTCATCCGCACCATTCAAGATTTTGATGGCAAAGTCAATGAAGGCAAAACAGAGGGACTTCGCGTAGCTGCAAGTCCTAATGTCGAACTTAAGGCGGAATTAGGGGAAAGCCACGCGGTAAAACATGTTGGTGCTGTGTTGTCAGATCGGGCTCACCATGTGCAGGCCACCGCTCAGGCGGTCACTAAGGGTATTGGCCGAGTAGAGGCCATTTCTAAGGCTTGGTTAGGTGGTCCCCGCAATCGACAGCGGCGCCATGATTTGAAAAAGTCAGTACGGGTGAAGGTTCTTAAGGCAGTGGTCAAAGGTATTTTGCACACTTTTAGTCGTACCCGAGCTTGGCAAACCAATCATATTCATCGTATGCAAACAGTGATTCATGTGGCACTCCGGAGGGTGTTAGGGGTCCGCACATATCACATGAGACGGCACGGGATTTCCAACCTAGTGTTAAGAAAACTGGCACAATGGGAACCTTTCGAGTCAGCCGTCCGGCGTGCCTCCTTGTTATGGTTAGGGCATGTGGCTAGAATGTCAGTCGACCAACCACAAAAACAAGCCATTTTTGGATGGATAGAGGATGCATGTGGTAAAGAACGCTGTCCTTTCAAACAAGCACAGTGGATAAACTCTTGTTTATATCAAGCAGGCATTTCTGAAATTGATTGGTTTCGGGTAGCGCAGAATAGGTCTGAGTGGAGGCACCGAATCCTCACGGCGTTCCCCCCTGAAGTAGTGGATCCGCTCCGTGAGCGGGAATTTAATGGTTGGAAGGTTGGAGACCCCATTCCCCAATGGGCCCGTCCTACTGCCCAAGAATCAAGGGAACGGGAATACGAACACAGTGAAGATGAATTAGGAGCACATAGACATGGCCCCCAGGCAGAGGCGGAGTCCGGTTCATATGGGAGGGAACGTAACCCCCGAAGGGATAGACGACAACCCAGACCTCCTGGACAACCACAATGTCCCGTATGCCATGAAACTTTTGCCAAATCCAATCAACTCGCATTCCATTATGCTGAAAAACATGCCATATGTTCACCGGAGGTCACAACTGTTCAAAGTTTCACTTGTGATGATTGCCATCAAACTTTCCGAAGAGCAGGGCAGAAGAAAGAACATCAGTGTCCAGCCAAACGGATGCTTCCCAGATTGCAGTCCATAGATACTCTAGAGCAAGTAGGGGGCCCTTCCCGGGAACTGGCAGATCCGATCACCGCTACGTATCATTTGTTCACCGATGGTTCAGGAGGGGACCCCGCTCGTCACACCATTGCTGGTTGGGGAGTCGGAGTCTTTTCTGTTCGGAGACCACGTAGTGATCTCCCATGGCTGGCAGCTTTATACGGACCGGTTATCACAGCTCCATATGATCCTCTATGGCTAGGGGCACGGAAGAGTAGTAATAACACAGCTGAAGTCACAGCGATTGGTGAGGCCTGCCGCTGGTTGTTAGCACTTCATGAGCAGCTCCCCCCGAACCATCCCCGGAAGGCCATCATCTTTTTTGATTCCCATTATGCATACGGAGTTAGCACTAGGTTAACCAAGGCTACAGATAACATGGACCTAGTAGATAAGGTTGCTAGCTTAGTGGTCCAAGTACGGCAATTTTTCACTTTGACTTTTGAACATGTTAAAGGGCACACAGGAATATATGGAAACGAGGTAGCAGACCGCCTCGCAGATCGGGGATCACAGGGTCGAGTATCACCTCACTCACATCACTGGGTTACACCCCCGGCCGGCCCTATGGGACACCCCCCCCCCCCTCCTGCTCCAAAACGGAACCCGCGACCCCGAGCAATGAGGAGACCAGAGGCAGCACCCGGTACCAGACACACTGGAGGATGGAACATGATGAGTTGCCCGCTGTGTCAAAAGAACTTCAGAAGCTGCGATTTGCCGCAGCATCAGCCGACATGTAGAGGGCCGGGCGACGCAAACTTGAAGTGCCAGTATTGTCAGCAGGTGTATGGAAGTATAGGCGCTAGAAAGAACCATGAAAAGTTTTCACACCCGGCAGAAGCTTTACGAGACGGCCTCATAACTTCCATACCTAAAAGGGCCCGAAAACAACAAGTGTTATGGTTACCTACTCTCTCTCCCCTCCAGGGTCTCAGCAGGTTCATCCACTTCATGGCAGACATTTGTGGCTCACTAGCATTTGTCTCGGTCCCAACCCGTTTTGAACAAACGGCAAGGTTTCACCTCCTTGTAAGCCGGTGGATGACGTCCACCGCCAATGAAAGGAAACGTAAAATGGAAGCTTTGTCCAAGCAGGTGGAAGAACACGCCACCGCCCTTGCCCAGCTTACGCCCCGGGTTGACCGCCTCGAGGAAAAGGTGGAACAAGCTGAAGCCTACCGCTACTTGCGGGTGGAACACAGTGTGGTGTTGGGAGACTTGTTTGGGCAAATCGAATCAGGTAACCTACAGAAAAAAGAGCTCAGAAAAAGGACAGAGGAAGGTTTGGCCCAGGAAGTTAAAACAGTACTCTGTGGGGACACCGCTGAAGACAAACTGCAGCAGAAGTCCGATGAGCTGTCTAGGGGAAACAGGACGTGGGACAACAAAGAAACCAGGACAGCAGAAGCAACTGCCTTCTCCTTGGCGGGGCTGGTGGACTGGGTCCAAAAACAAGGCCCTCAAGGGTGGGGTGTCCGCCTCAAACATGGGGAAGCAAGTCGTGCCCAGTTCCAACGAGTCGTTGACAAAGTCAACTGGTACCTTAGGGTCCACAAGGAAGTGGCAGTGTCAGAAGGTCAACCGAGCCCTGTTCAGGTGTACCAGGACAGAGGTCCCTGGCAGAGGTTCCGGGCCAACAACAAAGGCACCGACAAAGGCAAGGGCAACAAAGGGCAGGGCAACAAAGGGCGGGGCAAAGGCGGCAAAGGGAAAGGAAAAGGCAACAAAGGAAAAGGTGGGGACCAGTAGATCCGGAGCCATGCCGCACTCCCAGGCCTGGCGACAGACATGTACGTAACCTAGTTTCAAACACTTGCCTGTATGTGCCCATAACGGGCTGATTGTAACAGTCTTCCTCTCTCCGTCTGTCAGGGTGTCTAACCTATGGGGTTCCTCCTGCTTCTGCTCCTCTCTTCCTGGCCGGCAAGGTAGGGCGGGATCTATCGGATCCCGTCCAAAGGTAGGAACCACAAGCCTACGGGGCGGTTCCTCGGCCTCTGTTTTGTCTTTGGTGGAACCAATAGCCTACGAGGCGGTTCCGAGTCTTGTACGCCCACGGCGTCTGTCGGTCACTGTGTCCGCCCGTCTATGGGACGTCTCTCATGCTCTTTCTTTTCACTCTGGTTTGGCTTCCTTGGGATTACAACTGATCACTCTGTCGTTCTCTAACCACATGCTGACCAGACCCCATACATGAGTCAAGTTGAACCAATGAGACTTCTGGGCTCTTCGAGCCGTTGTTCTTGCGGTGCACGCATGTAGCTACTTTGGAGCAATGAACAGTGTGTGCATAGGCCGACGCGCCCCATGAACTGAGCTCTTCGAAAGGTGCTGGGGTTTTGATTTAGTTGTGGCTACATTCGTCGCATACGTTACGTTACGTTCATCGTGGTCGTAGCTATCAGTATCATCATCCATCACCATTATATTTCTGCTGTTGGTGATTATCCCCGATAATGTCAAGGTAGGATTCATCAACGCCCCCAATCAATCCGGGGTTGACATTCATTCATTAGCCATTCATGAATCATCATCATTGTCATTATCAATCACCACATTATATATTCTACTATTGGTTATTATCCCCCATGATTCGTTAACCATTCCTGAACCATTCATCATCGTGGTTGTCCTGTGGCTCTATTCACCTCGTGCTCAGGGCATTTCATGCTTAGTCTCAACGCTTCGTGGGTTGTGGTCCAACCAATTCCCGCGCTTGGCCCTGGTGGACCCTGGGGTCGAGGATGCCCGGGATGCGAACAAAAATCACCCATTTGTTGTAGGTAAAACATTTGTACATGGTGGATTTCCCGCTTCTAGATTGCTTTACCGGTGTGTAAGAGGTAATGAATAGTGGCAGCCCAGCTGGTACAATCACTTGCTGTTGTTGTTGAACTTCATATTGTTAATTTCTGGTGACCTGGTGGCCCGCTATTCACTCCTCTAGGCAATCACTCAACAACTATCAAGCATCGGCCATGAGGATGTTTCTCAAAATAGGGGACCCCCAGATCATCCACTTCATTAACCATTGATAGTAATAAACCCATCCTACTTCAAGAAACCACCATAGAGTACTTCACCATTGTTTTTGTTGGTTACCACCATCACTCACTTACCAATATTGTTGATTTGTGGCTACCCTCATCGGCCATATAGCGAGCCGAGCAAATGCTACCAAACATTATTGCTGTTGATTTGTGTTTCCCCTCATCAGCCATAATACCAAAAAACGAGCAAATACTATTTTTGCTCATTTTTTTGCTATCCAATACTTTCCCGGGTGCTGGTGAAATAGTACCGATGCTATTTCATGTTACCAGTATTCTTTGCTCATTTTTGAAATTAGCAAGACTGTTGGTAACATGAAATACCATGTTTTCAAAATGACCAATACTATTTGCTCATTCTTGAAAAGCACCTTCACCAGCGAGCAGCCAGGCCTCTGCAGGGCAACGCACTCTGCTGGCCCGCTGCCTGGCACCGTAGTTGGCGCGCCGGTGGTGCGACGCTTTGTTGATGGTCAAGTGATGGGTTAAGTTGATTCGTAGTTCAAAGATGGCTACTTGATTCACTCGATGGTCAAGTTGAGAATGGTGAGTTGCGTAGGGATGTAATTGGGGGTTCTCTCTGATTATTCAATGCTTAGCTGATGGCAACTGAGAGTCACTGATGGTTGCTTAGTGGTTGATTGATAGCTTCTAAAATTGATGGTTGCCATCGTAAAATGATGGTTAATGATGGTGGCCAAGTAGTGGATAAGTTTTTGGTGCGTGGCTAATTCATGGCTATTTGGAAAGCTTCCATTGAACACTGAACGGCGAAATAGTCGTGGATGGTAAAACCAGTGGCTAAGTATTGATAGCGAATTCATGGCATGGCACCAGCCAAAGTTCCTTCAAACGACCATTCACTCACCATGGATTCAGCGTTGATGCACCCTAACATCAGTGGTGATACTGCCTTCAAGTACTCTTTCAAAAACAAGCACTGAGATGTACTGAGCAGCGAAAGCAAAGAGTCGATCTCTCAACAAATGCCGAATGAAAGCTGAACCCATGCTGAAATACCATTTGCTCCTGGTGCCAGCGATCCTCGGAGTGAAACGGAGCACTAGGTCCTGGTAGCTCCAAATCGCTCCCCCTGAAAACGAACATAGGGATACCCCTGGCTGCAAGCAGCTCCCTCCTAACCACCAGCCAGTGAATCAATTGAATTCAAATGGTGAACCAGTAGTCAACAGTGAACCATGGTTCCGCGTAAGTCAACGGTATGCCAAGGGCGAAACCATGAATTTTCATGGTAAATCAATGGGGAATTGAATTCATGGTTAAACAACTGGAAACCGGTGGATCATGGCGAACTAACGCAAATAGATGCTGAAGTAATGAATTCATGGTTAACTAACCTGGTGTCATGCTGTGCACTGCAAAATTGGGGGCTGCTGCGAGCCCGTTAACCATGATGGTTACGGAACGGTTGGCTCGTGATGGACCAGCTGCTAATTAAGCACGAACCAAGCACTAATCCACCATCTATCAATCATTGGCCAATGATTCATTTTCAGGATTAGCAAGTTACTGTTTATTGCCCGGTATGCACGGTTAATCAGCTACTTCCAAGTAAGCAAGCATTAATGATGATGCTTTAACAAATCACTGCTTCACAATTATTTGCTTGAAAAATATCAATCAGCTGGGTAAACCGCCAACCCTTGATTCAATCAGTACTGTTAGGGCATGTTAGGCCAGCATTACCAACCATCTGTGACCATTTTTTGCCAGGGCATCATGCTAAAACAATCAGCAGCAACGAACGAAGTGCTTCTCCTATCATTGTGAGTAGGTGGCCATACGATCTTGGGCCACAACCCTGGGACCACGAGGCCAAGTTGAATCCGCAAGTACCATCTCCAAACCATGCTTACCCTCGGGCGACAGTTCGCTGGCTGGAAAATCTACCAACGAACTTGTGGTTTTTGAGGGCGTCTCTTCTAAAAGAATGTAAGATTTTCCATTAAAATAGGTTAGACTGTTGGAGTGTAGCCAATGCTTTGGCCATGATTAACTATTCATAACCATTCAAAAATTCACATCAGCGAGCCATTTTTATCAACGCATCCCATGGCTACAGCCCCAACCTGATGCACTTCGTCGCATTTTTGCTGGACCCGAAGTACAGTGGCGCATATCCCGGACGGAAAAAGGACGCCTGGCGCGAACCGCCCAGCTGAGCCACTGGGGGATGGGTGATGGTTGAGCCATGGCTTACCCTCTGGTAAACGAAGAGAGCAATGGAAAATCCACCATTTATAGCTGATTTCCCAGGGTTTCTCCATAAAACATGGTGATTTTACATTGCTGTGCTAGTTTACCAGGGAGTAAAAAAATCACTTGGTAGATAATTGAAGGTAACATAATTAATACGAATCCTACCTAATTGCATAGTATAGTTTTTGATCTATTCAGGTCAATGGCGCATGCTGTTGGCTCATTGGCCATGATTCTAAACAAATCATGTTGGTGAATAATGGTCAATGCATGTCGGTACTAGGACGCAATAACAAGCAACAACCCCAAAGCCATCCCCAGTCATAATTTGTTTTAGATTATCAATGGAGAATTGGCGATTTTGAGGGTTCCCCAATTTTCTGATCATGATCCTCCTTCAAACGCAAATTTGCCATGCCTCTGCTTTGGTTCATCCGGCGAGGGTCTTTCAATGGGAAGGAGTTGGAACCTGTCTTCTATGAATCTGAATATCTAGCTTCTGAACCTCATGGCAAGGATCGAACCTGGCAAGGCTAAAACTTGTCTTTGCTTCACCGGCAATTCGTTTTTGAAGTGCTTATCCATCACTACCACGGCAGTCTTGACGTGAGATGCTTGGCGTGCGTGCGTCGCGATTATAGACCTTCTCTGTCTTGCCCATCCAGAAGATCCAATGTAAGTAGCGTGCAAAGGCTGTCAATGCCGGCAGTTGTTTGGAGTGTGCCTAACTTGATAAATGGGTGCCGCCGCAGAGGCAGATTGATTCTTAAAAGATAACATCAACAAACCATAAGGCAAAAATTAGATTTGTTATAGATTGAACATGGGAAATCCAGAATTTCACAAAATTCCGACGGTGATTCATAAGCGAATGTCAATCTGAGGGGAGTTAATTACCTGGAGCGAAAGCACAGACTTTGGATGTGACAACTTGATATCATGACCCACGGTGAATCACCCTGTGAACCCCTATAACTATGGTTGGTAACCGCCTACTATAACTGGGACCCGCATCCTAGGAAATCAAAGGGCCATTTTTGACAAGAAAATCACCAAAGCAAAGCGTCCTGAAATTACAGCAATTGTCCATGGAAAAACTCGGGGCACTTGATCATGGATCTCACATCAGCACCACGCTTTCCGGAATTTCCACACCGACCGTTCAGTGACACACTCAGGTCTACACATGGCCAAGCTCAAACTAAGACCTCTCAGAGCCACCCGCACATGGCATGCCTCCTTGCTCTTCTTCTTCTTCTCCTCCTTGCTGTCCTTCTCGTCCAGAGTCACTCCTGGAAAGGTGTCAGGGTTTCTCAAGCCATAGAGGGCCCCCAAAGCATCCAAAAGTAACAATTCAAATTTGCGTGTGAACATAGAAACATTCTACATATGCAAATATTTGTTCTTGTCTATACCTACTGAAATATCACAAACCAGCCATAATTTTGGGTTCCCAAACTGGCTTGAGAAACCTCCATGTCGACTTCCTTCCTTGACGCGTGCTCAGCGGATTCCAACAACGAACCCAGCAAGCAACCAGGGCGAAGCTGAGCGCAGCCAATCCTTTCTCCGAGCTCACAGTCACGCCCTCGCGCAATGGCAGGCGTCGCATGTAGCCTCGGTTGCGGGGCGTCACCCTTACCCACAGGGCAGCGACCGTCCGGATGGTGGATGAGAAACGATTTTCATTGGTTCAGGTCGTTCCCTCTCTTGGGTTTTTTTGCTCACTGAGTTTAACCATCATTCAGCGAACCATCATTGACCAAGTCAAATATCACTGGGATGGCCACGAACTGCTTCCCGAAACTGCTGTGTAACCGCGACTGGTTGCGGCATGCTTCAGTGAAGGAGGTCATAGCCCTGAATGGAACAACCAGTTGCACTAGCAAGAGCCGGCAAGTTGAATGAGTATAGTGGTACCCCCTACTTATAAGTCGGTTTATAATGCTCCTTAGGTATGATTAGCTCTACCAACCCAAGTGGAGTATCTGTGCGGGTGCAACTCTGTACTGGCCTCAGGTGTCTCAGTGCCGGGTTGTTTGCCACTTGGCTATGACACATGCATTCGGCCATGGTTCCCATGAAACCCTTCCCGCTTTCGTGGTTTGGTTGGTATTGGGTAAGTGTGGGTAATGTTGGAAGCGAGAAATATTTCACCGCGGTTTTTCCAACGTTACGGGGCTCAGTGGTTCAGCGCAGAAGCCCCAAATCCCAACTTCAACACGTGAGCCTCGGCCTTGGCCTGATCTTGGTTGACGTGTCAGCTCTGAGCCGGGCGGTCGGCCTGCTAACCAACAGAACTGTTTTGATGGGCTGACGATATGCCGCCAAAACTATTTAAGAAACATCATCAACCCACGAGCATTGATCAATCATGAAGAACCACCATTAACTTACCACGGATCAACCATCGATCAACTGAAAAATGACACTGAACTATACTCAACCAACCAATGACGAAGCATCAATTCACCATCCATCAACCATATATCTCCCTCTGCTTAGTAACCATTAGCTAACCATCAACTGAGCATGACTAAATAACCGTTGACTAACCAGTCATTCGCTAGTTGAACTCACCCATCTTGGGAGGTAGCCCTGGCACCAAGCCGCTTGAGGCGAAGAGGTCGATGGTCTTTCCTCCTTCCAAATCGATTTCCTGAGGGCGTGGGCTCAGCTGCACTGGAGTCATGGTGGCCATGCTTGGTAACAAGTAATGGCCATGATTCCTGGTGTGGAGTGTGGTTGGCCATAGCTGCTAACAGTGGTGAATGATGGTTGGGAACTTTTGGGAACTACAGTGAACGACTTTTGGTAAAGGCTGTGTAAATATCCGGACATCAGTTGTGAACAAAAGGCAGCAGCCATTGAAGGAAGGTTGTCAAAATGACTTGGCTTTGAAAGCCAACTTGGAACAAAGTTGTCAAGGATTCCTAATATTCCCCCATTTCCCATTCAACTGTAATCAGCATACCCTGGCTGGAACAAGAATTTTGCTTCCAGAAAACGTGTCTTATCCCCGCCTGAGAAAATCTTGCTCGGAACGAAGACCGGACGGGCTCAGCAACTTAAAAACCACACAACCCAAGAGTTGCCTGGAAGGAACCTACCAATCCAGGTTGTTTGGTGGCCAGTTGCGTTATGCTCAAGTCAATTATTAGATAGTCAGCCCTTAGATATGGTGGAGAAAAAGAACATGTGAAACCACCAGCCAGCATCTACTAGTTACTAGCAGGAAT
>VSDK01008367.1:149626-163579 GCA_009767595.1 Symbiodinium kawagutii
TCGGAAGATATTCAGCACCAAATGTGCAACTGGTCAACCCTGATCAATCTTCGATTGGTTGGCAAATACTGGTCAATGGTTATATAGCCATGGTTGCTGTTCTTGATGGTTATTAGTGGTTAGCTAATGGTGAATAACTGCTTAGACCACTAACTAACCTCCATCAACCATTCGTTTTCGATGGCTGTTGCTAGTTATCAGTGGTCAGGTCAATTGCTGTGTTACATCACTGGGGTGCACTCATTGCGTACCATGACCTCCGTGTGCAGGTGTGGCCTTGTCAAAAGGACCTGGCACGCCCAAATGGGAGGTGCCGGTGTCCACCACCCCACGACACGTTCCATCCTGAGCGGGCAGGCGCTGTACCCCTGCCATTGGTTACAAGGAAGCGTCAGAATGAACCAGTTACCATGTGGTCATGGGTCAATATTCACCAACCAAGGGGAATAACCACCAACAATTTCATAGGGAAAAGAAAGGTTGATGATAGAGGAACCACGGGGGACTAAGGGTTTGGACTCACTGCCATATAGTTCATAGTTCATAGTACCACAGCAATAACCGTCAATAACTAAGGGTTATTAGTGGCAGGTCAATGGTCTAACCAGTTCATGGAGGAGAACCAACAAAACTATTGGGAATGTTCAACTATATAGCGTTCAACTGGGAATAACAACCAGCAACTGGATCATCAACTAATGGTTGTTAATGGCTGATGTTAAGTGGCTGATGTTACCTGGGAATATCAATGATCAACCAAGTACGGACTAATAAGAACTGGCTACCTAGTTGATTGTTGATAAGCTGGCTGATATTAGCTGGGAAGAACAACCAACAACACTGCGGAATATACCAACTACATAGTGTTGAACTGTTGCGCATGAATCAGCATATCAAGCATGTGTGATGAAAAACACTTGAGCATCGATATTCTCAATGACGGTAAGTTTTCATAAACCATTGCCCCATGTGAGCTTAACAAGCTTACACTGGTTAATGTTGATGCTGATGTTGGAACGAGCCACGGAATGGAGAATACACAAGGTTCAGCCTGCTGTGGTTTGACAACCCAACATTCCCAGCATGGCAACAAGTGGCGTGCCGACGTAACTCACGACATCCCATGTGCGGGTTCAAGAGGAGGGCGAACAACCCATTGGTTGACAGGCAAAATGCCAAGAAACCACAATTTATTTGATGATACATAGCCGCCGCTTTCTTGGACATGGTCTTTTTGATGAACATGTTCTTCCAACAAAATTCTGTGAAACACACCTTGTGCCACACGATCCTCAGCGACTGCCCGTTGAACACAACTGGGGAGTTCTTGGCGGTTCGTTGCTGATGTAACAACCGAAATCAATCAACCGAAACATATCTACCATAAACCTGGATGCCATGAGCTAGGCTGTCATGTCCAAAAATGCACTTGTTGCCAAACTTATTTGCTTCGAACGCCTTGTCCCAACTGATTCCTTAGCCATTATCATATATCCCAAAACCCTAGGCAACTCGCGTCACTGGTTGTTGATTTACCCAACCTACTTACTTGGTCATCGTTGTGCCGCCAAAGTACGGGTGCCGTGGCCAATTGTTGACCACGATATGGCTGTGGGTCAGTTCACCATCTTCCCCTGGTGTACCATCATCGGCCATTGCATTCCCCATTGTACCCACATTATTGATGGTTGACATTGCTCCAAAGCATTCCAAACCTCACCAACAGCTAGTATACCCTCGGGTAAGCTGACATAGCTGGATAATCTACCAATGAACTTGACGGTTTCCCAGGATTTCTCCTTGGTGGCTTATAGATCCCTTGCTAAAAATATACTTTTAGCAAAAAAATTGTAAATCAATCATATCCCAAAAACACTCAAAACCTAAGAATTCGTGGGTATAAGCCCTCCAGTCTCTCTACACCACTACACCACGGCGATTTTGAAGCCAGCTATGCCTGTTGGTTTCCAAGGGTGGGTGGCTGCCCGGGGCGCCGAGACGCTTTGCACACGTCCAGTTCCACGCCGTCCACTCGCACCGCTGTGATGGGAACCACCCTGAGAGACGTGGCGCGGTGACCACCGGAAACCACCAGGGTGAGAGCCCTGGTGATTCATGTGGGTTGGGACCCATGGCTACCATGTACAAGGCGGGGTCCCTAGCTAGCTAACTTGGGTTAGGGATGGTGATAGCATTCCGGGTGATTCATGTGGATTTGAACTGGGATATTTGCATGGCAATTGAGCCTATAAGGTTTGGGTTATAGCCCCTATGAACAGAACAGGTTTGTCCATAAATCATGTACCCCCAGATCGCTGGGTTGGATAGCCTCCTAAAAAGGGCTATCTATGAGATTGGATGCTTAGTAATCTCAGTAGGTACCACCATTGAACAGGACAAGCCCTGCCGGCTTTCAGTACTGCTGATTCTTGACCAACTTGTGAATGGTGGTGAGCAGCTCTTCATGGCTGTGCCAAAGTCAGCAAGGGTTCATGTGGGCCAATGTCGGTTCATGCTGCCTGTTAACAAGTATTGAATCCACCAACAGAGCTATTACCAATGATTGTTCATGGGTTTTTACAGTGGTTTGTGCCAACAATGATTGCCTTGGTGCTTGAAAACCTTTGTTCGCAGTGCCCTTCATGGGTTCATGGTGCTTGCGAATGCTACAGTGGTCCTTCATGGCCGCTTTCCAAAGCGCCAACCTGGCTGAGAGCCCGGACCAGTAGCCGAGATCAGGCCTATAAACCTCGGGTTGCCACACAGCTGAGGTCCAGCGAGGTGATGCAGAAACTGCGCGGCCCCCAGCTACTAGATGTGCACGTGCAGAACGAAGTGATGGTAGGGCAACGATTGGACTCATATCAATAAACCACCCCTGGCTTTACCTCTCTCCTTCTCTCTTGGGCTTGGCGGTATAAACATTTCATAATTGATATTTCGTATAAATTCTATTCTACCATCAAATATGGGAGGGTATTGTGAAAGGTTGAATCTCCCACGAAATGCCTCTCGCAACTGCTGCTACTTCTTCTTGGAACACACCCATTCTTCAACACCAATTTGAATCAAAGGATTCACTCCCACTATATAACCACGATCTAAGCAATCAAGCCTCAATTTTTCCTCATGATTGTCACGAACCACGGACTACTCACCACCTTAAGCCAAAAAAATCAACTCAACTTCTTAAATCAACAATCAGCCGTCATTCCTCAGGTTATCTCAGCCATCCTCCATCATCCACCCATGGAACCACCACCCAGCCACCAGCCACCCAGCCCCCCTTAACGCCACCAGGCTGCATGGCTCCAAGTTAAGGGTTCCAGCATGCGGTGCTGGTCTGCACCACCGAAGGCCACCTCCGATGGCTCCAGGTCCTGCCGCAGCGGGGTCCCTGGCCTAGCTCCAAGGTTTCAATGCTGGGCCTGGGGAAGTTTTCCCAAGGAACTACTGGGCCTGGGGAAGTTTTCCAAGTCACTTGCTTCAATTACTTGGGAAAAGCATTGAATTGGCTTGGGCCCAAGTGATTTTGCGAGCTATTTTGAAGAGGAATTGGGAGAGTTTGAGGTGATTTGAATGCTGGTCTAGCCCGAAAAACTACATATTGCCCAGGTGGTGGTTAGAGACCCATGATGAATCGTAAGTACTATAGACATGTTGACCCTAGTTCATACAGCCACCGGCCATCATGAGAGCCACTTTTGGCCTTGTCGGGATTTCATATAAAGTCAACCGGGGTGCGAGACAAACAATTCTTGAAGGTGCCAAAAAGAAGATGAATGGTCCCATATATGGCAGTGTGTCAAAACCCTGTACCCCTGGTTCCCCCACCATTGACCATTGTTTTCCCTATAGGTTGTTGGTTATTATCCACCATTATTGATGGTTAATATTGACCCATTGCCATCTATCAGATATTTCAGATGCATCTTGCAATGACTCACAGCACTGAGCAAATCGAATGCTCACGCCCGTCAGCCCTTGCAATGGCTGATTCCGGTGTCCGAAGGGCCCGAGCAAGTGGGGGTTGCTATGGGGTGCTGCTCATCACACAGGGCAACTATACATAACTATACCATTCATGAAAGAGGCAACACCATGACGAAGAACAAATTGTTGCCATTATTACGCCATCAAGCAATGTTGTACACCACCAATGGCTGCTACAAACAACTGCGTGAAGGCGTTTCTCCTAACACCTTTTACCAACCCCACCGCTGCTTGGGATGCCCTGGGGTGTCCTCGCTATCGGTCAAAAAGACTCCGAAATGTGGTTGGCTGGCGATGGCGTTGCGTACGACAGCAGGGTGAACGGGGTGGGGGCTCACCATCACTGCTAGCTCCCGAGCTACCCCTCTAAGGGCCCTTTCAATGGACATCCCTGGCTGGCTCCTGGTCTTGCTCCCTCCCCAACCAACAGCCAGGATAGCTATCGTTAATGGGAAATGTTACTGGCATTGGTCAAGCGGCTTAAAATTGCAAGGGTATGGCTGATGCCTCGACATACCGACAGCTTCCAGGAGTTTCATCATATTGTAATTGACAATGGTGCAAATGGTTCTCAGTGAATACAAGGATATTATTGCATGGCCATCAATTGGTACGTTGGTCAAGTGGGATTAGCTTCTCACGGGGGGAAATCCACCATGGAACCCTCCCCCATGGTCGAAATTCTTCAAGGTGACCCGATCGACCCTGACCTGAATGATTGGCCGACCATGTGCAGCTCTCCAACTCCACATCTGTTTCTGAATCTATATTTCTTGCGAGCGATTTCACCCCATAGGGGTTCAGGAGAATATATGGTGCTTTTGTGGGTGCAATCACCATAGGCCCCTGGGTTCCAAATTTCAGCGAACCAAAAAATTGTCCCATTTCACTCTTAGCTCTCAGTATTGATGGTAAAAACTTGTAAAAACTGCTGGAACGGCGATGCAAATGCTCGCAATGGCAAATCATGGCAAATCCATTAGTTCATAAACCACCCCAAGTTGATGTATCCCGTAAAATGAACGGTTTACTGCTGAATAACAGCTGGATCTCCCAGGACAGTCTTACCACGGGCAGCCTGGGATGCGCAACCAATGCTCCCACGCTTTTCCTGAAATTGTTGGCACCAATTCGCCAGCACGTTGGCTGGCGAGCAGTCTGTACAGCGCTTGCCATCTGCCCTAAATTGTCGTTCAACAGTCATAGTTGATATATAAGCTGTGCAAGCCACAAAAGATGATGTGCTATGATCTGCAGCTGGTGGAAAAGGTGTAGAAAAGT
This sequence comes from Symbiodinium kawagutii, assembly GCA_009767595.1. Lineage (NCBI taxonomy): Eukaryota > Dinophyceae > Suessiales > Symbiodiniaceae > Symbiodinium > Symbiodinium kawagutii. The sequence goes on from VSDK01008367.1 coordinate 154,901, forward strand.
GGGTGAAATAATGCCTAGGCCTAATTAGGAATTTACAGTGGCTGAGAAAAACTTCTAGCTGGGATGCACGTCCAAGCGATACGATCTGTATGTGCATCTCTCTCTCTCTCTCTTTCTTTGCAGCGCTGAAAAAACTTCAAAAGTGCCTGCTGGTGTCACCCATTTTGCTGAAAGTCCATGGCCATCCATGGCCCAAATCCACCTCATGGCCAACCAACCGCCCGGAAATTGCACATGTTGTCATCTGCCATGTTTTGTTCCACGAGTCGAAGCGCTTCTCACTCTTCGGGATCAGCTTGGATGAGTGGGGAGCTTGCCGCTTGCCCTGCGTTGAGGGTGGGGCTGAGGCGCCATCAACCCCAAGACATTGCACCAACTATGCAGGTTCAACATGGTTCAACCACCGCCCATCGGATTTGCGAGGTTTTCATGATATTAAGCCTCTTATTTCTCTGCTTCATTGCAACTGCTGGTTCTGAAGGGTCACGCACCACAGACTAACAGAGGATTCGAGCACGGGTAGTTTGTTTTCTTAAAAATGACCCCGGGCCACTTTTGGTCTCAGAAGCGATAATTCCTTGTCAGAGTGCGAATCAAAACTATCATTCTTTAAACATTCTTAGGTAGCCATACTCAGATTGCTCCAAGCAGGATTTTTTTCACTTTTCCGTACTCTTCCACATCTTTGAATGTATATATGTAAAAGATGTAACCCATACGCTTCCACATATTTCCACCATTCCAAGAATCCCAGATCCCAGCACTTCTGCATGTCAAGGGTTCCACCATTTGCACTCCCAGCCTGCACGAGGACGGTTCCAGTAAACGAGGATCAGACTCGTCAAGAGGTACAGGGTGGCAATCCTGGGCCGAAACTCGAGCATACCATTGGCCGCCAAAAGCCCAGCAGGTTGAGAGGGAATGACCAATAGTTTGAAGGGTATAGCTATACTTACGACCCACAATTCTAGAAAGGTTTTACCGCTTAGAACTGGCTACAACCGATATTTGGAGGCTATGAACATCTACCTTTTTTAGAGATTTTTGGGTGCCAATGACAGCTGGTGATGGAAGGCAACAGGATCAAACAACCGCGGTTGATCTATCTTGGTTGATGGGATGTCGCTCGTATACGTTTGACGGGTTAGTGATGCTTGTCCAGCAGAGGCCATCATCCCAAATGGTATGTTTGAGAGAACAAAAGTGAAACAGCCAACACGTGCATTACGCACGATATTCATATATCATATGTGTATATGTGGGTGTGTGATATTGTCTTTCAGGGTTGCTGGTTCTACTCTTTGATAATCAGGGGGGTTCACGTCAGTCAGCAGAGATGCACCGCGAACCAGTTACACACTTGCTGCAGCAACCAACCATCATTATCTCAAACGATTGTGTGTTGGACTTGGTTTCAACCTATTCTTGATGTCCAAGCAAACTACACCAACAAGCAACCATCAACCAACCACCTGTAACATGTACCAACCAACCTACCCAAATTACCCAGCATCATCACCCAACTAGCCGCAACATCCGTAACCAACAAACCAATCCAAAAAACTAACCATCATCAGCCAACCAACCACTCGATCAACCAGCATTAGCCAACTAGGCGTCATCAACCAAGCAACCAACCCACGCACTAACCATCACCAACCAACCAACCCACGCACCAACTGTCAATTCCCCAGTATCAGGACGTTGATGGCAACGAAGGCCGTCGATGCATGGCCACCCTGCCAGTTCCAAGTGGCGGAAGTTATTCCGCATGTCATGGTTTTAGTGATGGTGAAATGATGGTTAAAAATGGTGGTTAAACAATGATGCTTAATGATGCTTAATGATGCTTAATGATGCGTAATCACGGTTTAATGATCGTTAAACATGAATGTTTGTTAATGATGCTTAATCACGGTCAAACAATGCTCAAATGACGGCAAGGATTTTGTCTCTCTAAGCCCAAGCTCTCTATCGAGAGTTTCATCGGCTTTACTTGATCAAGGTTGACTCAGGAGCGCAAGGCATGTCACTTCACCTGATATGGTAGCAGCCTAATGGTAGGGATGGCAGCCCCTCCACCAATGGGTTTGAAATAATTCTCTAAAATGAAGACGGTTGTGATTATGATCCTTTGGATGATTACCCTGAAAATGCACACGCGACCATCGGCCCTCTGCGCAGTCCCAAATTTCCGGTGCTTAGCCGATCATCTCCCTCTTGGCGGTAGTGAGTGGGGCTTCATGTTGATTGGTTCCCCCGTGTGCTAGCTGCTCAACATACTTTCAAACGGAAGCACTTGCATAAATACGCCATACATGCGAAAACGCAAAAACATATTCAGTCAATATCCCCTGATCAACACCGCATAGATGACCAAATTAACCTTTGTCAGAGTGTTCGCCTACCCCCTTCTTGGATAGTTGATTATGTATGACCCAAGTCAATTCAGGAACAAAAGGTTGTCACTAATGGAAAATGAAAGAACCATCATATAAAGCGACCATGTGTGAAGGTAAATTAACCCGTAGTCTTGGTACAATAGCTTGGATTGCCTCAGATCTTTTTCTGGATTCCAAACTAACCACCAGAAAACACAGGTACAGTAAATCCGATGTCAACTATTGCTAATCATATATGGGCAAAAACTATAACAATTACCAACCCACTGTTATTAACCATCTACGAACATCTCTGAGCCAATGAGTATTAACTCTTACTAATCATTCCCCCTCTACTGTAGTTATTACAAACCGTGACTCCCTCCAAACACCACATTCTATGGCCATCATGGACCATGATCAAGCATTAAGCAACTAGCAATTCATAGGCATCATGGAGCCCCTAGCGACCATGATTCAACATGTGTGGATCAATGTTAATAACTTGTCAATAACCATCATGCTCACCATCATCAAACCATTATCCACCGTTGATTGCCACTACAAGGTGGCCCCCTCACAATTTCAAGTTGGTCAATAGGCTATTGATTTATAGCTGCATCTGCCAGAAGTAGTAGCTACTACCTAGTTACCAACTGAGGAAACTAACTAAGGGGGCCCACCTTGTACTAATCAGCTTTCATTTACCAATAGGCCATCCGTTCAGGAATGCTTCAAGGTATACCATCCACCTGCGGGTGCCGCCTCTTGGAACGTGAAGCCCCAAAGGCTCGTTACGCGTTCGGACCTAAGGGAGATGGCTGCGTGGTGATGACCAGCAGCCGTACTCACCACGTTTGTGATTACACTCCTGGAACCATGACCCTCCCAGTCGGGTTGGATGATCAGCTTCCTATTGGAGTCGCCAGTTGGGAGGTTCAAACTGCTAGCGAGGTAGTTTATAGTTTATGGTTCCCCATCGTTCTCTAACCACTACTTGGATGTGCAAATAATTGATAACCATGGTCAGAAATGGTTGCTACTGCTTGGTAGCGGTTGGTATGATGGTATGGTAACTTGGCTTAGCGGAAAAACTGCACATTTTGCTGGTTGCTCAACGGCTCTGATATCTGACATCAGCCGGTCGATATGTGCATAAGTCCGACCAATCATCGGGTACACAGCTGATGCTTGATCGATAGTTTGGGCCCTTCCAGCCAGTAACAATCAAAGTTATCTTAAAAGGAGCTCCTATTGAAGCTGTTGAATGCTGCATTTGTCTGCTAGCCCACGCAGCTGTTTCAACACGCCTGGCATCATCAAAATCATTACATATCCATTACTAATCAATAACAATCATCAACCATGCTTGACGAGTAAGCTTAACACTGCTACCCCCAAGCCACCTTGTAGCCAATGGCCGACTTAATTCTTAAGCACTAGAATGAATATATGAATGAAAGTGACTTGATTCATCATGATTCTTCAACATGGTCATGGCTATGGCTATGAGATAGTGGTTTCATATTCAATCGATAGTGTTTTCATATTCAATCAATCTCCACTGTTGGTAAATATCAGTCACAAAATATCAAAACCAAGTCTTATCAGCATTCGTATTCAACACAGCTAGCCCATCCGACCACTATCAACCACTACTCAAAATCCAGTAGATCAATAAGCAACCAATAACCACCAAATCCCACCACATGATTCGATTGTCAATCAGTAGTGACTTCTTGTTGACCCCGTCATGAGCCAAATAACCACACTATGTTTGAACCAATTTGTGCCTAGTCGCCAGTACTATTAACCACTCAGTGACCATGATTGATCATCATTAACCATGCTATGACCCTGTCATTAGCCAATAGTGTACATGGTGACGGCTCTTCCATGAAGAGTACTATTCCACCAACAGTCATAGCTAGTCTATAGCCATCAAATGATCACTAACATCAACCGTAGAATATACCAGCATTATTTATCATACAAATAAATGAATGCTAGAATAGTACTGCTAAAGTAGTGGTTTGATAGAACTTGCCAGAACAGTATTCATTGTTCTGATCTAAAATCAGGAAAGGGACTGTTCGCCATTGATTCACCATTGACCAACCCCTATGTGCCAATACCGGTTATGATACCAATTGCCCATGCTTGATACGCCCATGATTTACCCATACCAATCACCATTGATTCACCAACATTAGCCATCATCGAATGTATCGGAAAGTATGGGACACTCATGGATAAAGCGCCGATGCCACTGGTTTCCCTGCCGCCTCACACTCACGCCAAGGGTCAGTGACCGTGACAAGGGAACGTCAGTGCCTTGCTAGTAGCTGAGGGGTGGTTGTTCCAGCTGGTTAATCAATGGTTCGTAGTCAAATGATGCTGAAATTGTGCTTCATTGCAAGCCAATTGATGGCTATTGATGATTAATTATGGCTAAAAAATGGCTTAGATGATGAGATTACCCGCGCTTTTCAGATTACCCATCCCTTACCATGCCTAACTTTGATGCTTGAATGATGCTATAACGATGCTTCATTTTGGTTAGTGATGGGTGATGATGGCCAACGCTGGGTTGATAGTGGGGAAGTAAACAATGATTAAACATGATGGATATGTAAATGGCTAAACCATGGTTACATGACATGATCGTCAATTCCTAATTGTCGACTATTGATGTCGATGTTTGGATGATGGTTGAATGTGGTTGCTAAGGTTGACTACCGATGGCTAAACAATGACAAGTTGTTATTTGTTAATGAGATGGCGACTTGATGGTAGAGATGAATGGATGATTCAGTGGCAGGGATGTTGGTGTTACCAACAATCTTCAACAATCATTGCTTTGCCAGAACAAGACCTCTCCCGCTACACTCCGCAGTGGCCCACGCCGCTCCGGCAAGAAACGATTCTCTAGGCGAGGGATAAAACTTGCCTAGCTGGACATGAAAAAACAATTTGACGTAAATCATCCATTTGAAAACTGGAGATCTGATCACTATGAATAATGATCGGTTTATCACAGATACTAATGTAAGTATTGCGATTGATAGTTTATGTTATGTTTTTATCATGGCTACGCTCCTGGAAACTAGCAAACACTCAGCAGCTTGACCGTCGCAAGTAGGGGCTGGAAGATCAGTTTCCTATGGGAAACCCTGCGGGTGAGTTTGCATATGTTAGTTTCCAGGAGGGTAATTTCAGTCCCCGAACGATCGGACTTTCAAGCACACCTTTTGTCACAAATAAGTTTTTGGTTGTGCTCATTCAAAGGAAACAAGTAATGGTCCAAGCGCCATCTTTGAAGGTGTCTGGCCAACTTTTGCAGCAATTGCACCACTGAGATGCACAATGGACTTTGCTTCAACTTCCCACTGCAAAGTGTCCCAGGCCGCAAATCTTGTTCCTTGGAAAATCCCGTTAGGGTTAGCACTTGTCTGCTCCTTGAGGCTGATACCAGTGATGGCCAACTGCCATCACTTCTGGCGAGGTCGCTGGGGCTTGGTGCTGGGCCCCGGCTATTCCGTGTCCTTGACAGGGGCCTTCATTTGGGCAGGACATTGGAAGGAGAATAAACGCCACTCTTCCGCTTCTTCCTCTTCCCTGAAGCAGCTGACCAGGTCTAAGTGAACCTCCTTGTAGATTGCACTTGAGATGCCCAACAAGCTCACGGCCATGCTTGCCGACATTTGAAATAGGTCCCATGGAAAAGGCGCATCATCCAAAACCCACCCTGCAAAAAAGGGAGAAACCAAGCTAGGAAGGCCCGCCCCTTGAATCACCGCAGACAGGAAAGCCTCTGTCAGCTTCTCAGTTCGCTGAAGTTGAATCACTTTGTCTGTTTGGAATCCAACTTGGTAGGATTCTCTTACAGCTGCGACGATGGTAGCGATTCCGCTCCTGATCTGTTGAACCACACTGAACAGAATCACGAACAGCTGCAAAGCCATCAAGACGAATTGCTCGCTCGCAACAAAGGCTGTAAAGGGACATCACATCGAGAATCACATCCAGGAAGATGAAACCAAGCTCCATTGTCAATTTGATTTTGAACCGCCTTCCAGAGTTCACAGTTCCCCCGCTCAGCTCCAAGAAACGTGCTTGGTTTTGCTTTTCTGTTTCAAGGAGTGCAGGCAGGTTCATCGAATCGACCTGTTTCTGGTAGAATTGCTGCCACACCACAGTGCACAACAGGCACAACAGCGGCGCGAAGAATGCACAAAAGACTGGGAGCAACAGTTGCGGCCCCATGGCCTTGAACCACCAAGGTCCATAGTCCTCATCGAGGCTTCCATGGCGCAGCATAATACCTAGACTCAGAAGGCAAGAACCATGTGCTTGCATCCAGTGGACAAGACCATATGTGGACCTGTCAAAGCAATCGCAATCCATTCTGACCGCAGGGCCAAGTAGGCCAGCGTCTCTGAGATTTTGATGAAACCTGTCAATCCTTGCTCTCGGAACCAAGCACCCTTCGAACAAGTCTTCACAATGCTCCTGGTTGTCCTGTACGCAATCGATCCAATCGTTCATATCCCAGTTGGTGTCCCAGGCTTGGAAATTGTCAGGCACCCACTGCCCGTACCGAGAAATGTGCACTTGGTAGCTCCATGCGCCAGCCATCACTGCCCCAAGAAGCAAAAATTTCACAACTGGACCAAGAGCAAGGTACCATGACCAGCGTGGTGGACTGTTTTTTCGTCCAAAGCCGAAGATGGAACTCCTACTCCCAGCTACAATGAAGGCAGGATGGCGAAGTGTCTGACGGAAATTTCCGTATTGAATGAAGTTCGTGACTGCGTACACGAAGATGGCCAGGGTGTAAAGATAGTTGTTGAGGACCATGGCATACACAAGAAGGCCAAAGCCTGAAAAGACTTGAAGAGTGGTGACGCACCATGCAAGCCAGGCAAGTCCTCTCCCTTGTCGTCTTAGGACGTTTTCAGCTGCCATCAAATGGATTCCTGCAGGAACCATTGTCATGATGCACTCAGGGGACTCTTTGAGCAGCAAGTGAGGCGGAAAAAAAACCCTGTTTGAAAATCTTGATCCCAACATGAAATGGGTGGAATTCCAAGCGGCGGTCTTCATATTTATGTCTCCGCGCTGGATTCTGAACTGGTTCAACTAGTTTCTTCTTTGTAGTTCGTTGCAATACTTTGCAATACTTTGTCGTACGTTGTAATACTTTTGCAAAGGTTGTAATACTTCGCAGTACTTTCTATAATACCTTCTCGTAGCAATAGGTCAGCTGAGCATCCTGGCACAGGTTCTGATGTCGTTCAGATGTCGTTCAGATGTCGTTTCAGATGTCGTTTGGGCCCCGAGTCCGCTGGCCAAACTAGACAAGTAAGGTAATTGAAATAAAGCTTGCCAATTATCAGGCTGGACAAAATATATCAAGATATAAATATGCCTGTATGGATATATGATTTAAATACAATATATACATAAACTTATACGTATATGTCTGGATGTCGTTCAGATGTCGTTTCGGATGTCGTTCAGGATGTCGTTCCCCAACTAAATCAAGCAGTCTGAAAACACCATGAATGTCTGCTATAGCTGCGGCGGTGCAGCGAATTCTGAACCAGGGATCCTGCAATACTACTCCCTTACTACCCCCCTTTTTTTTCAGCTCAAGTGGCTTGAGCTAGTTAAACCTCAACAAGTCAAGGACTACCTAACATCCAAACATCAATCATTGTCGTTGACACCGCTTCCATGCTTCAAGCAAACAGTTTGAAATCGACATTATCCCGGAAGAAAGCGACACGCACATGCTTTTAGCTCGAATACTGAATACAACGTGGCTTGGGAACACAGCGATCAACTTGATCAACTGGACCAACTGCACCCGCTGAATCACTTCGACTAACCAGCAACAAGTCGACCAACTCAACTTAAAACAATTCAAGATAAACGAAAGTGTTTAACATGTTTTAACCCACTCAACTGAACCATCTTAACTCAACATAATCGATATCGTCCACCAGCAACTTTCTCGAACAAATGCCTCCGAAACAACCACCGACCAGCGCCAAGATGCAGTAGCCGCTGTGCGCGCAGCGTTGGCAGTTTGCCTGGCGGTGATGAAGGTGATGGTCCCTACCATGGGCTGACAAGGGCCCCTAAAATGGTACTTTTTGGCCTCCAAGATATAGGTCATAACCAGTTTTAACACATAATGCACGATGGATTTTCCGCTTCTAAGTGGGTTACAACCTTCAAAAACTATGGTTTTGGAGGCCAATGGTGGCTATTTGCTGGGGATTGGTGGTGG
>VSDK01008367.1:163938-174623 GCA_009767595.1 Symbiodinium kawagutii
TAGGGAAAGTCACCAAGAACAACCAACCACCATGCAGCTATAAGTTGTTGTACCGAACCGCAAGGTCAATCATGCTTAACAGGGGGTAACAGCCGGCAACAAGCAAGAACTGGACCTACCAACTGGTTATGTTGACGAACTTCGCCCGATCAGAGCTGGTCCCTTGTGGTTGACAAGCTTTTGGCCTTGGAATGCCTGGTGATGAGTTTCAATGGCACAACCCGGGGGTGGGGCAGCTGAATTGTCCCAAGGGTCACGAATCAGGCTAGCCCCTTAAAGAGATCTCTTTCTATTATCATCATCTCAAGGAGTTCAGAGATGCCATCTTCATCTTAGCTTAACATGACTAAAATGCACGCACTCTGTGTGGCAGTCTATGTGCAGGAACCAGTGGCTAGTTTCCAACAGTCATCGCATCAAATCCACGTTGGAAACGGCTGTTACATGAGTGTCCTTGCTGGATACCTCCAAGGAAACATGTGGATGGGAGGGTGCGTATGACATCCCGCAATGAATCCAAAGCAACACAGCTATGCAGCTGCCTGGGCTTCACAGTGGTGCAGCGCCCACAGCATCACTGGGATCCAAAGGCTAAGCGGTGAAGAATCTTCCTGCTATACACAATAGGCTAAGCAGTATAGGCTAGTGGTGGCTATGTAATGGTACCAATGACCATTCGGCAGTTGGTTTTGACGCCTCCGGGGTTCCTGTCAAAGAGGTATGCTATTGGGCGCGGGTTGACAACTGCTCATTGAGCGAATTTGGGGGTGTGGGGCAGCGGTGGATGGAGGGATCAACAAAACGCATGTGTAGGTATAGCTCGTAGTTCCTACGGAACTACTGGCCGTCATTCCCCTATTGTAGTCGTCCATCGTTGTCATCAACTATAAGCATCCTTAGCCATCATTGGCCATCATTAAGCTGATATAGTTCCATGTTAAAACCACCATTATTTGTAACCTACCAGCCTTTCACAACCACATGCAGTACCAGTATCAAACCCACAAATTAATCATGGCAATAAGATGGTTGATAATGGATTTGATAGCTGTTAAATCCATACATTGCAACCATCATCAATAGCCATGATTAAGCCATCAATTGTCAACCATCGCCGTCGCCTATGATTGAGTAGACTGTCACCTTTCCCAACCATCATTTTCCACCATTCTGTTCCATGTATACACCATTTGGCATGACTGATAGTAATCAAATTCACCAATATATTTATGAATCAGTCACCATGAACTAACCATTTACTGACCATTGCTTGACCTTTACCCAACCATTGATTGACCAATTTGAAGCCCACCAACTCGTCGACTCACCGGCTGGGAGTGTCGCTTTGCTCGCCCCTCAGCCTTGCCCCAGCAATCCGCATCTTTGCTGCACCTGTGTCACGGCCAGCGCTTGATATGTCTTTACCGAGAAAAAACTTTGGGTACATCGAACACGGTGAGGAAAATAATGCTTAAATCAGTTCAACAATACTAGTAATCAGGCATCTGCCAACCATGAACAAGCATTAGCAAACCATGAAGTGCCATGAGTTGCTCAGTTGCTCATCAATTTTCAGCTTGAATGAACCATCAATGAACCACCAAAATCACCGATCATTCAACCAGCAATGGACAATATAGTTGCACCATTAATTCATCATATTTACACCATTCATAAGCCAACTGCTAACCATCATCAAATATTGTACCTCTTTACATGTTATAATCATTCATTGAGACTAACCCATGATTTACCATTGTTACGAACTATATCAGCCACGAAAAAGGGCAAAATTCAACCATTACTGACTTTCCATTCGTTCCCATTGATTGACCACTGAACTGTCGGTGGTCTATGATGAGAGTTCGCCAAAGGACACACGAAATTCTGGCCATTACCAGATGGGAGCGGCATGCTACATGATGACCGACCAGCACGTAGGGAAAAACCTTCTTGGAAGGGAAAAAAAACCTACTGCCAGAATTGATTGACCAGTGGTTAACAAGAATTAACGATGAATTAGCCATCGATTGATCATTTTCAACCACTAATCAGCCATGAACATTGCTGACCCCTGAAAAAATGGCGGTTTCTCAAAATAGGGGTGCCCCCAAAATCATCTAATATCAACCGCCTATAATGGACAGAAAAAAACAACAGTTCTTTGGGGTCCCCCACTTTCAGAAACCTCCATATCTTAATCAATTGGGAATAAGTTTCCCTAGAATCCCCTAGCTATAAATCAACATTAGTAATTGGTTCCCCCAGATTCCTGTATCATAATTGGAAATAGTTTTGAGATTTGGGCTAGAATTAAACCATCTCAACCATGACTCTGAGATTAGTAAACTTCTCTTAGTCTAGCCCATCCATCGGTATTTAGTTACCCATCTTTGTGCCCCCTATGACTTGAGATCCCCAGCAATGTCAGCGAGAGCGACCGCTTCCGCCCCCGGCCTTGGACCTCGTTGTCCTGTGATGCATTGGCCACCGCCTCCGCCACCACCTCCTGCGCGAACGTTGGGGAAGAGTCGTGGGTGCCATGATGTGCCATGATGTGCCATGAACCGTGGAGTTAATAAGTATGGTTAGAAGATCATCAGAAAACAATCATTGGGTAGGAAACCATACTTTATCTTTATTTGTTTCTAGCTTGAATTGTTAACTTTTTTTTTAAAACAACATAATTTGATTGAAATGTGTTTTTGATTTAGATCTACATGATTTAAGATTATCGAAAGTTGTTGAATTGCATTTACTGCAGGTATAAATAAAATCTTATTGTATAAGTATAAAGTTATTGTAATTTGGGGAGGGGGTTCTTAAAAACCAAAAGAGGCTGTAAGAACCGCTTGGGACCACTTAAAACTGGGACCATCCTCTACTGGGTCCATAAAGTTGGCCCTGAACTATGGTTATCAGTGATGATTGTACTTAATTCTGAACAATTCATGGTCAATTTTCGATAATACTTTTAAGTGTTTTCTATTATATCTATTATTGTCAACCTTGGAGCTCTTGTCTTGAATTGTGGTTGTCACTGATGTTTAACTGTGTACTATGGTGATTCATCATGGGCAATGACAGATACGCACAATGATGGATGAGATATAGATGATGGCCATGGATGCTGGATATTGAATGCCAGCAAGAGCCAACAGTGGTCATTCAACATGCTACCAATAATGGCTAAAACTGCTACAAATCATTGTAAACAACTCGCCCTGAGGGCGAGCAATGGTCATATATACATGGTTAATGATGGCTAATAATGGTCAAGCATTGCTGGCCTTGGGCTGAAACTTGCTCTATCTCGTCTGTATGCAATATGTATCGGCGATCATGGGCGGTATTGGTTTCCAAAACTGACCAACAACAATAGGAGTCAATCATGCATGGAAAATTGTCCGTCGACTCGCATTCATGGCGTTGGTGACTCGCGATGAATACTGCTCTTTGTGATGCCATGTGCGCTAAACGCAGGGTAACCCGGGGCTCCGTTCTGAGTAGAGGTGAAGTGCTCTGAGTTGACAAGCTCGCCAAATGCAGGTGATTCAATATCTTTCAAGATGGAGTCAACAAGTGACCCGTCCCACCCTGATCCGTCGAATGGGAGGAACTCTGCCTTGCCATTTGGGTCAAGTTTGCGAGCTTCACGTTCTCAGCTATCTTCTGTTGTGCCCAACTGTCATACACCATTTGACCAAAAACTCGGCGCGTTTGAGTCGACGGTCAACTGATGCAACTGGCGGCCAAAGCAATAAGTGCTCAGAAACCAACGCGGCATTGCCGTGAAGATGCTTCACCTGGACACTGACCAAGCGATGTGGTTTATTGCTGATACCTCGCAATGCAAAAACTCCCTGAACGTGAAAGCCATGTCAGCCAAGTAGCACAGTGGGGTTGTAAGCATTGTAAGCGAGCAACCAACGATTTGATGACCCACATTTCCAGCCCTTAGGGGATTGTAATACACACCTTCGTGTATTATATATATATATATAAACATATATGTGTTGAACTATGCCTGACCACTATGCTCCAGATCAGTATGCAGTATAGTATATACATAGACCGTCAGAGGCCTATCATAAATATTCAAAACTTGCAGTAGATCAGCTCTAGATCAGCCAGGTAGCACCTCAACGTGGTGCCTTCTTGTGATCCACTTCCGAAAAACGCCCGCTGCTAGTCACTCCCAGGTAAGTGGCAAGTCATTTCCCCTGAATAATGGAAACTCTTGGCACTGAACTCACCACATGGATCAACATTACGTGTTGGCGCTAGGCCAAACTTACCCCTTAGCTCATACAAAGAGTTCCACATATAGATTTATGGTGCGTCAGCACGCATCATCAAGCGATATCAAGCGGTATTGACCAGCATTTTACCCCACACAATTATTCTAGTTGGTGGCTAACGGTGGCTATACGTCATCCAAAACATTCCAGTTAATCAACCTGCCATCCCAAATAATTCATTCGGAAAATAATATGCTTTTTTGCCAGGGCTTCCTAATCATCTTTCAATCTGGTTGGTGGTTACAACCCCTGTGAAACATGTTGATTATCCATTCACCTCTCATTGTCCAATACTGCGGGCAATAAAAAAAATTGAAACAACCAACCAGGTATTGATGGCATCACTTATATATGTGAAACAGCTCATGCTCGGCTGATGTTCAACAGCTGATGTTGTCATCACGGTCACCCGCTGGCAATGCAATGGAGAGTAACCACACTGGAACGGCTGCGCACGGGTTGGCCATTCCTACGGTCCTAAGATGTCCTAAGGGGCCTTAAGCCGGCCCCCAGCTGGTTGCCACTGAAGGCACATTCGTCATATGTTTTATTTGTTGATTCTTCAGTTACCCAGGTTGAAAACCAACTGTCAATATATAACTTGTAGTTCTCCAACCAGCAAGTCACCACTGGGAATCGCATGGAATAGTCGTGGTAACAGTTACCAGCCCTCTGAGTCTCTCTAAGCCAGTGAATTACCAGCAAAGATGCCACGACTTGGAGCTCTCCAACCATCTACAGTAATCAAAGGAGAGCCCCATGGCGACCATGCCCTGTCCTCCGCCCCCGCCATCACCACATACTTGTGGGAAGCCTCAACTGCTTGGTCGAAATGATGTGGGCTGCCGCTTTCCCAAGCAGTATAAGCCAGGGAGTTGGGTTGGCCAGCTCCACTGCCATGGTTTCCAGGCCCACATCTCTAAATCGGTTTTTGGGGGGTAGATCTTTTGACCTCGGATTGTTACACCCTGTAGGTCCCTAACTGCCATGGTTGTTCCCAGGTCATGCCTGACCATGGCAGTTCCAGGATTCGGGTCATTCTCAGCACCACTATCTGTGCCGCTGGCATACCTTTCGCAACAAACACATGGAGTGCCGCTGCTGGAGCTATGGCATGGGTCATCTGGCACCAAAGAAAAACCGATGTCTTTTTAATCGCCCGCTAGGTCTCATGGTCCGTCCGATTCACAATTTGGGGTGAATTCGAAGCACGATGCCTTCAAGTTCGTCTAGTGGATTGGCCCAATGTGAGGTGTCAAGATGTGTCAAATACCAACTGCAAGCTGCTCAGCAACACGTCATAGCTACAACACAACAGTTGGTGGAAAAGTCTTCTCATTCCGAATCATAGTCTTTCAAGGTGGTATGATGCCCATGACCAAAGCCACCAAAATGATATATTCCATGATTTGCCTGCCTTCGACAAATTTGTGATCCTGAGGGTCTCAGTTACGTCAATGAAGGGTGTGACACAAGCAACATCAAGCAACCAACTTGGGAATCATCGCAAACAGCAACATGAGTAATCACGGATGATATGCTTGTATGTGGAAGCCCTGCAATCTCAACTCCTGAACATCCCAGGAAAAAACAACGGACCTCGCTGGTCTTCACACACCTGGTGAAATGCCAAATGGTATACAGTGCTTCTGAGTGATTTGCCTTTCTTGATGCATACAGGCAACAAGCTGGAAATGCCACAGTTTCCCATCAAATAACTCACACTCCACCTGTGGAAAACCTTTGTTAACGTCGTTGTTTTTTTTTTTTTTACCTGCGCCCTCCCGAAGGACTTGTAGCGACGCCATCCCGGCCAAACCAATATTCGATTTAGCAACGACGTTGTTGCTGTTGTTTTTGTTGCTGTTGTCGTTGTTGTTGTTGATGTTGATTGCTGGTTCGGTTGTGATCATCAACAACAGCCAAGTAAGTACTGCTTTTAAGCCTGATGGAACCGCATGAATCCTCATCTTGACTGTCCGTCCATCACTCACATTTCATCACCGCAGCCATTCTTACTTGTCAATGCTCATTAGCCACAAAGTGAATAGCTGAAAATTCGAAAATCAGGCCGTTGAAAATCCCCATAACAATGGCCCGACTCTTACTTGTCAATTACCTATGAAACTCTACAATCAGGCCATTTTCATGGGAAATCATGTTGTTTTTGGGCCTCTAGGCTTCGAGCTCGGCCACCGGTGTTCCCCAACAACTTAATATCCCTCTGGAAAATTATATAACTTTGCAGTGGAAAATCCACCATTGATTTCCCACAGTTTCCCTTATCAACATTGTGATGTTCCATTGCCAGCTTATCTCACCTGTGGGTAGCTACCATCAATTCAAGACTCAAAAATCCATCCGAGCCGGCTGTGAACCATCAACCGTCATTTAACCATCAACTGACTAATCCAAAATACCCACTAACGAACCATCATTGAACCGTAAACCTGCCATGGCGTATGCAACAACCATCATTTAATTTATCAGTTTTCCTTGACTTGAAATGCCATGACGGAACAGTCTATCTGACTGCATGCAATCATCAATATACTACACTCATGAACAAACCGTCGCGCGCCATCAATGAACATCAATCAACTAACCACCAACCATCCAGCAACCATCACTTTGCCATCAACTACCCATCAATGAATCATAAATCAACCATCAACTAATCATACACTCACTAACCATCAATTAACCATCATTTAGCCACTAGTCACTAATCAGCCATCCATGAATCGTTGATTGCCCTGCACCCTGACTTCCCATCAGCACTTGGAAGGACCATCCCTGTGCCCAGGTGCTGGTCACATCGGCCAAGTGCCACAGGCCACTCTTCTGGTCCTGGAGGCGGGGCTCTTGGAGGAAGCTGTGCCAGTGGCACAGTCTCAAGTCATGGGGGTTGTTGTGATACCCATGTGGTGGATGTTAATGCTATGGACCATAGCTAAACAAGCACCACAATCCACCACATGGTTATAAACCATATAGTTGGGAAGCCATGTGGTTTAAGCCCTTACTAAACCCTTAATGAGCCCTTACGAGACCCTTGATAAGCTTAGTAAACATCAATTTCTCGCAGATCACCACCTTGGGGGGGTCCACCCACCATCCCCATGAGTCTAACCACGGCCGTTCCAAGGACCGAGCGCGCAAGCGCGCGCATCCTGGCAAGCAGAGAGCAGCAGCTGAGAGTTGTAGGTATCCTGGGTGGCGGCAAGAAACCTTGAGGAAGAAATCCATGATGACTTACAGTTGATGATTGTTAGCAGTTCCGGTTAGCAGTTCTGGTTCCAGTTGATTAACCCTTACAGTACAGACATTGATTGCAAGTTAGCAGTTTCGATTAATGATCGTCCATGTTTGTTGGTAAATAGTGGTGATTCCATGATTGATCTGTTGTCGAATTTTCTTACCCTGGGTTTGTCTCATCTCAATGCTTGATGGTTCATTGGCATGGTTAATCAGCTTGTTAAACAATGTAGCATACAACCACCATTTGACATCCTGGTCGGAGTGAAACTTCAGCTGCACGTACAAACGAAGAAACCTCTACTTGCACAGGTAACTTGCAGCAGGAAACATTACGCATCAATTGTCAACAACTGAATCCACCTACTGCAAACCGGCAAAAACATTACCCATGCGGAGAGCATGCCCAAGAGCACCAAACTGATTCCTGACAGAAACTATGTATTAACTTGTTTTTTTCACAAATGCTGATTCAGGTGCTTATCAAAATAGGGGACCCCCCAAACCATCCAATATCAACCCTTTGAAGTTATGAAACCATCAAAACGTGTAATAAACCCACCATTTTGGGAGTCCCCCATGGCTTGAGAAATCCGCATTTGGCGATCCAAACATACCATGGAGATCCATGGATTCATCTGGGACGCGCCAACAGCTCGGTAGCACTTCCAAGGTTGATCGGCTCCAGGCAGTCGAATTGCATGGGGAAATCCATGGTGCCCCCCGCCCAATCCTAAAACCAACGTCCTGTAGGGGAACCTGTAACTTGGGCTGCACGAAGGTCGGCATTGGTAAAAGTACACTCGGGTAATTAAACTAAGCCGGAAGCTAAAAATCACTAGTTTTATATGTGGAAACCAGCAAAAATGGTGGATTTGCCAGTCCTAGGTCAGTTTGCCAAAGGGTAGTTGCGAAGAATCTGTGTACATGGCTTAGTTCCATCAAGGCTGCCATTTGTTGGTTCTGGATTGTTTTCATCAATTGCAGGGGATGATTTTCATGATGACGAGCGCCGGTCTTGTCAACGGCCTGAATTGATGCTTGAACGATTGGCTGAATGCCATCCCTAGCCATTGTGAATGGCCGGCCCATACGGAACCAGTGATTGGCAAACCATACCTAAGATCCATTTATCACGGAAGCGAAAGAACATCAGCAAACATTTGCGTCACCATTCCCCACTGATGGGACCATTATTTGCGATTTTCAAACGCTGGCTAGCGCCCAAATGCCCTACTTTTGCAGAAGACAACCTTCCCAACGAAACCTCCCCACTGGCCCTACTTATATATATATATATATATAAAAACTGTAAAAAGATTTCTATTGACAGAAGCGTTCCTGGAGAGGTAGCGTTTGGAGTTGACCAAGGCGTTCCGAGGGACGATGTGATAGACGCAGATCCCAGCTCGCTGCAGTTGATCCGCTGTATCCTTGGCGGAGCCAAAACGGCGAGGGCAGGCAGTGTCAACAGCCTCAATGTACAAAATGGCTGGTCCATGGGGGTGCTCCGGGGTGATGATGTTGGTGCTTGGTGATTGCTATGCCAAGCAGCATGTCTTTTAGTGATCAAGCAGGGTCAACAAGACATCGGGAAGTGATTCTCAGTTCAGACATCTTCCAATGTTCCCTCAAAATGGTTCATGCTGAGCAGGGGATGCCTACAAGTCAAGCAGTGATTGCACTAAGCTCCTATAAACAAGGCAACATAACCCGGATATCAAAGACTCTGGATGGTTGACCCTGCTGCAGCTGCCCTGTTCACCACTGCACCAGATTGGTAAAAATGCAATTGATCTCCTGCTCTAGTACCCCTTGAACCCAGGGTCCCTATTTTAGTTGAAATCATCTATATAAGATTATCTACAATATCAAACATAGGTGTGATCTCTTGGTACATTTGTGTGAAAATGGAATATATCAAAGATCAAAGCATTGGTTTACACAATGGAAATCATTCAAACAAAACCTGGTGACTTAAAAAGTAGGTGTTACGCATATATATTATATATGTCAGGCCCAGTAATCAATAGCCATGATCAATTGATGTTTGGGTTACCATCTCAAAAGTTCACTTGCTTGTGTCTGGGAAAAAAGTTGAAAGGTTCAAATTTGATATCGATGAATTTATTACTTATTATGTTAAAGAAAGGGCGAACTGGCAAACAACAGGCGAAGCAGGAGGTGAAGGTTGTAGCCACGGTGATCAAAAGCCCCTATTTTAGCTGAAATCATGAAGAAAGAAACGTTTCTATTATCCCAAACGAAGAAGACATACATACAAAAAAACACATATTCGGAACATCATCTATCATGGCATCACCGGGAAAAATCATTTTCAACAATCAAAATTGTTTATATACATATAAATACAGATATGTGGCTGCATTCTTTGATATCATGGCGCAAACATTCTCAATACAAAACAAACCAAACATGTCCAAATCGAGAAAAATATCATCTAGATATCGAGCATCACAGAAACAGCGGCATTCATAAGTACAAGTGGGCTTATCTAAAACACGGCGAAATTTGACCTTAGAAAGTTTAGTCTCCAGAGCAACAAACAGAAGATCCACTTTGACTTCGGCCCTGTGTTTCTTGTTCCTCTTCCTTTCCCCTTCCGTTTGCCGTTTCCTTCCCTTTCGCTTCCCCTTTCTTTGGCTGCTTGACGCCCGCGCGCGCGCGCGCGCAACGGAAACGGATACTTTGACAAAAAGAAAAGCTATATCTTTCTTTTCTTTTCCTTTCCCTTTCCTTTTCCCTTTCCTTTCCCTCTCTCCTTTCCCTTTTCTTTTCCCTTTCCTTTTCCCTTTCTCTTCCCCTTTCCCTTTCCTTTTCCTTTCCTCTTCCCCTTTCTCTTTCCTTTTCCTTTCCTCTTCCCCTGTTCCTTTCCTTTTTCTTTTCCTTTCTTTGGCTGCTTGACGCGCGCGCGCGCGCGGGCAACTGAAACGGATACATTGACAAAAGGAAAAGCTATATCTTTCTTTCTTTTCCTTTTCCTTTCCCTTTCCTTTTCCCTTTCCTTTCCTTTTCTCTTCCCCTTCTCTTTTCCCTTTCCTTTTCCTTTTCCTTTCCCTTTCCCTTCCTTTCCCTTTCCCTTTCCCTTACCCTTTCTCTTCCCCT
>VSDK01008367.1:174749-204392 GCA_009767595.1 Symbiodinium kawagutii
CTTTTTCCTTTCCCTTTGCCTTGCGTTTTGCTTTTGTCTTCCTTGTCTTTTCTTTGGATGTTTGATACACGCACGCGCGCCTCAAAAGGTTCAAAAAAGACAAAGAGAACAAACAATATCAAATTTGACTTCGGCAAGTAGTTGGCAACTAGTAGAACCAATAGGTGGCAGCTAGTATAGCCAATGGGTTATGCGTTTATTCACATTTGGCAGCTAATGGAACCAACAAATGGTAGGTAGCAATTAATAAAACCAATTTTTTTCATAAGTGGCAGCCAATACACCAATGAGGTGGCAGCTAAAAGAATTAATGCGTTTATCCATGTCCCCGGCAAATTCAAAAAACCAAGAAATGGCAGCCGGTACAACCAATGAATGGCAGCTGGTAGAACCAATGGGCGGCAGCTAGTACAACCAATAAATCGAAGCTGAAAAAACCAAAAGGTGGCAACTAGTAGAACCAATGAGGGCAGCTGGAAGAACCAATAGGTAGCAACTATAATTACAAGAACCAACAAATGGCAACTAGAAGAACCAAGGGGTGGCAGCTAGAAGAACCAAAGGGTGGCAGCTAGAAGCACCAAGGGGTGGCAGCTAGAAGAACCAAGGGGTGGCAGATAGAAGAACCAAGGGGTGGCAGATAGAAGAACCATGGGGTGGCAGCTAGAAGAACCATGGGACGGCAGCTAGAAGAGCCAAGGGGTGGCAGCTAGAAGAACCAAGAGGTGGCAGATAGAAGAACCACGGGGTGGCAGATAGAAGAACCAAGGGGTGGCAGATAGAAGAACCAAGGGGTGGCAGATAGAAGAACCAAGGGGTGGCAGCTAGAAGAACCAAGGGGTGGCAGATAGAAGAACCAAGGGGTGGCAGCTAGAAGAACCAAGGGGTGGCAGATAGAAGAACCAAGGGGTGGCAGCTAGGAGAACCAAGGCGTCTAGAAAAACCAAGGGTCTTAAGCAGCATTTTTTCTTTCAAAAAATCCTTACTTGTGGGTCCAAAAATTCAATTGTATTGCTTAGGACCACTGGTCCGAAGCAATACAAATATTTTTTGAAAAAAAATCCTTACTCGTGGGTCTAAAAATTCAATTGTATTGCTTAGGACCACTGGTCCGAAGCAATACAGTTTTTTTCTTTCAAAAAATCCTTACTCGTGGGTCCAAAAAATTCAATTGTATTGCTTAGGATACACATACTGGTGGACCTGCTCCAAATCTCATCATTTTAGACCAACGAGTGAGCATTTTTTTCAAAAAATTCAATTGTATTGCTTAGGATACACATACTGGTGGACCTGCTCCAAATCTCATCATTTTAGACCAACGAGTGAGCATTTTTTTCAAAAAATTCAATTGTATTGCTTAGGATACACATACTGGTGGACCTGCTCCAAATCTCATCATTTTAGACCAACGAGTGAGCATTTTTTTCAAAAAATTCAATTGTATTGCTTAGGACCACTGGTCCGAAGCAATACGTATTGCTTCGGACCAGTGGTCCTAAGCAATACAATTGAATTTTTTGAAAAAAATGCTCACTCGTTGGTCTAAAATGATGAGATTTGGAGCAGGTCCACCA
The DNA here is from genome assembly GCA_009767595.1 of Symbiodinium kawagutii. NCBI lineage: Eukaryota > Dinophyceae > Suessiales > Symbiodiniaceae > Symbiodinium > Symbiodinium kawagutii. The sequence goes on from VSDK01008367.1 coordinate 176,327, forward strand.
GTATGTGTATCCTAAGCAATACAATTGAATTTTTTGAAAAAAATGCTCACTCGTTGGTCTAAAATGATGAGATTTGGAGCAGGTCCACCAGTATGTGTATTGCTTAGGACCAATGGTCCTAAGCAATACACATACTGGTGGACCTGTTCCAAATCTAATCATTTTGGACCAACGAGTGAAGATTTTCTTCAAAAAATCTTTGTATTGCTTCGGACCAATGGTCCCAAGCAATACGTATTGCTTCGGACCAGTGGTCCTAAGCAATACAATTGAATTTTTTGGACCCACGAGTAAGGATTTTGAAAGCAAAAATTGTATTGCTTCGGACCAGTGGTCCTAAGCAATACAATTGAATTTTTTGGACCCACGAGTAAATATTTTTGAAAGAAAAAAAATTGTATTGCTTGGGACCAGTGGTCCTAAGCAATACAAGTGAATTTTTGGACTCACGAGTAAGGATTTTTTTCAAAAACATTTCTGTATTGCTTCGGACCAGTGGTCCTAAGCAATACAATTGAATTTGTTGGACCCACGAGTAAATATTTCTGACAGAAACAAAATTGTATTGCTTCGGACCAGTGGTCCTAAGCAATACAATTGAATTTGTTGGACCCACGAGTAAATATTTCTGACAGAAACAAAATTGTATTGCTTCGGACCAGTGGTCCTAAGCAATACAATTGAATTTGTTGGACCCACGAGTAAATATTTCTGACAGAAACAAAATTGTATTGCTTCGGACCAGTGGTCCTAAGCAATACAATTGAATTTGTTGGACCCACGAGTAAATATTTCTGACAGAAACAAAATTGTATTGCTTCGGACCAGTGGTCCTAAGCAATACAATTGAATTTGTTGGACCCACGAGTAAATATTTCTGACAGAAACAAAATTGTATTGCTTCGGACCAGTGGTCCTAAGCAATACAAGTGAATTTTTGGACTCACGAGTAAGGATTTTTTTCAAAAAAAAATATTTGTATTGCTTCGGACCAGTGGTCCTAAGCAATACAATTGAATTTTTGGACCCACGAGTAAGGATTTTTTGAAAGAAAAAAATTGTATTGCTTCGGACCAGTGGTCCTAAGCAATACAATTGAATTTTTGGACCCACGAGTAAGGAATTGTTTCAAAAAAAAAATATTTGTATTGCTTCGGACCAGTGGTCCTAAGCAATAAAATTCAATTTTTTGGACATGTGAGCAAAGATTTTTTTTAACGTATTTGTATTGCTTAGGACCAGTGCTCAGGAACAGTGGTCCTAAGCAATGATCTTACTGGAGGACTTGTTCCAAATCTAGTCATTTTGTTGATGTTTTTGCAGTGGTCCTAAGCAATACATTTTTTTTGACCCATGAGAAACATTAAAAACATGTTTGTCAGCAATGGTTTCATGAAAACTGAGTTTTGCAAAAATTGTTCCACCCACCAACATTGGTTTACGTCTCCATGTTTTCTTGACAGTATATTTACTCAAGAGAGGGGCGTGTTTTTCTCTGCGCGCACGCGCGCCATTGCAAATAGATACATATGCTTTGAAAAATTCTTTAGTGTCCAGTCCGGTCTTTAAGGGAAGATTGAAACATGTAATTTTCCACGAGCACGCCAAAAAAAAGTCTTTCCTCTCCAATTTTTGCTTCATGGACCAAATGTCAATTACATATTAGATATGTCAATGAAAACACCTGCTTCACAACTAATGATTTAAATGATTTGTTCAAGCAATAATAGGCTTTAAAATTGTTGCTATTCTCCAGTGTATTGATGAATTTGCCAAAGCATGAGTCCAAATTACAAAATCTTTATTCATGCCACCCCTTGGTTCTTCTATCTGCCACCCCCTGGTTCTTCCAGTTGCTTCCTATTGGTTCTTCTAGCTTCCATGGTCAGGACTAAAAATGTTTTCCAATAGCTACGCTTCGGTACTATAAGCAATAGCACCATTTGCATAGTACTATAAGCAAAGGCACCATTCGCATAGTTTTTCCAATAGCTACGCTTCGGTGCTATAAGCAAAAGCCCCATTGGCACAGTTTTTCCAATAGCTACGCTTCGGTACTATAAGCAAAAGCGCCATTTGCATGTTTTTTCCAATAGCTACGGTTCGGTACTAAAAGCAAAAGCACCATTGGCATAGTTTTTCCAATAGCTACGCTTCGGTACTATAAGCAAAAACACCATTTGCATAGCTTTTCCCAATAGCTACGGTTCGGTACTAAAAGCAAAAGCACCATTTGCATAGTTTTTCCAATAGCTACGCTTCGGTACTATAAGCAAAAGCACCATTTGCATAGTTTTTCCAATAGCTACGCTTCGGTACTATAAGCAAAAACACCATTTGCATAGTTTTTTCAATAGCTACGGTTCGGTACTATAAGCAAAAGCACCATTGGCATAGTTTTTCCAATAGCTACACTTCATCACTTCGGTACTATGAGCAAAAACCATTTGCATAGTTTTTCCAATAGCTACGGGTTCGGTGTTATAAGCAAAAACACCATTTGCGTAGTTTTTTCAAATAGCTACGCGTTGCATAGTTTTGTCACTAGCTACGTTTCGGTACTATAAGCAAAAACACCATTTGCATAGCTTTTCCCAATAGCTACGTTGTGTATAGTTTTTTCACTAGCTACGTTTCAGTGCTATAAGCAAAGACACCATTTGCATAGTTTTTCCAATAGCTACGGTTCGGTACTATAAGCAAAAACACCATTTGCATAGTTTTTCCAATAGCTACGCTTCGGTGGTACTATTGGTTCTACCAGCTGCCAAGTTTGAATATCTTTATTGGTTTTACTAGCTGCCACCTATTGGTTTTACTACCTGCCACTTTTGTTTTATATATTATATTTTCTTTTTCTACCACTTGCCACTCCTGAACATAGACCAAATGGTATCACATACAAATCAAGCAACAACATTTTCAAAAGTTTACGTATCGACGCATTGCAAATGTTTCAATAGTTAGATATTTCAAATTGTCGATTGGTTCTTTTAGCTGCCACCTATATGTTCTTCCAGCTGCCACCTCCTGGTTCTACAACTACCACCTGGCAATAAACCTAACCACTAAACACTATAAATATTCAAAAAACACCTGTGAAAACCTGGTCTGGCTAAAATAGGGTATTTTAGCTGGTCCCTGGGTTACACCATTCTATCTACTCAGTAGAGCAGGGGATAATTGGGTAGAGCAGTAAATAAAACTGTACGGTTGATGCCTCCAAACTTTGAAGTGCCCACGAAAGGAATAAGATCCGTTTTGAGAATTTCTTGAGGTCTGGTGCTCCAAAGAATTCAAGCGATGTTTAAAATCACTTTTCAACAAGTGGTGTTTCCATCGAATTGTCTCTTCAAAACACGTGACTTGCAGAGGCAACTCTTTCAAAGACTCAGATATTGTTGCATTTTCCTCGGCCACTCCTCCACAAAGAACGTCACAATTGTCTCTCCCAAGATTGAGCGTTGTAATGCGTTGCAAATAATAAGTGCTCAGACTTCTTGTGATAGCTTTGGATGAGTTCGGACCTTTTTCAACGTGTAGAACCCTCCTGGTAGCTCCAAACCGCTCCCCATTTAAAGGCCATCTATCGGGTTACATGGGTACCACTGGCTCCTTAGCCGGGTTTGTTGAGTGCCACACGAAGGCTATGAACAAGACATTTGCATAAAAGAAATGACACATGTAATTTTTGCAACTCCACTGTCGACTCACTGCTTTAAACATGAAATTGGGATGGTCTCCTTTTCACCAAAATTCTGCTCATATCACCAAGTACTGAGCACTGCTATTCAGGCACTGTTCTTTTGTCCTCAAGCACGTCTTCGCAGGTTAGTTTGGATGAAGTTTCATGCACGTAAAGTCAAATGAAGATTTCTGCTGTCTTTTCTCAAACAAACACGCAAGTTCAACGCAACGTTGGATCACACAAATGTTGTTTCAAGCTCTATGTCTTCGTTCTGGCAGAAGTTAAACACGAACTGGGGAGAAAGCTTTGATGGGAGGGGGTCGGCATTGGTGCAATTACACATGCATGTGCATTTTTCCGTTGTTCCTAGATGCACTTGCCGTGCCAATTGCATCGCATCGCATGCATTATATGCAAGCACGTCCTTTCTATATGCATACCAAACCAAATGGTTGGCTGTCAATGCCAGGGCCTGGCTATGTGAGTGTAGCCCAGTTGGTGGTTTCAACCACTCCTTGAAAAAGATAAGTCAAACATAGTCAAACATAGTCAACTGACCATCCATCCTACCATTTGGTTACACCGCCCCTGGTAGCTCCAAATCGCTCCCCTACTAGAAGGGTAGATTGGGATACCCCTGGCTCATGGCCTTGCTCCCTCCCAACCAACAGCCAGCAAAACCATCCATAGCCATTCATAACCATCCAACATGTTCAACCTGGCGAACGATTTGATGTCAAGCTTCCACCAAGTCCAACCCTGCGGCACGGGCGCCCGCCATTACCTGGCGCTGGAGCTTGGGTGGCTGCACCAGTGACCACCCGCTTCTGTTTTTACAGTGCGCCGGCTGGAAATTTTCAGCGCAGCAGGCAGTACCTAAGCGCTCATAGGATTCCTGCACGCGAGCCACGTATCATTTGCTGAAAGGGAAGTCCTCTGTCGTTTTGGGAGTTTCAGCATCGATATCTTCTCGCATCGCTTCTTTCCGCCACGTGCGTGACCAAACGCCCATAGCTGCGTCCACTAAGGGCACCTCGAGTTGCGCGGCCTGCTCCACACGTGAGATGGACAAGTCCTTCAGGTCGGACAGCGGCTGTTGCAGGGGGACTTTCAAGGGATAGGCTCGTTCTCAAGCGATGCTCGTGGAATGATTCCTGCGGTCCTCAGGGTTTGGAACCTGTTCTTGAACTCGTTCCGCCCCAGTGTGAGAACACTTCTTCAAGGAAACCCGTGCACCTTTACATTCCATGAAATCAAACACATCTACACAACCCAACCTGCCCCCCCTCATGACGCCAGAAAACCAGATTACAAGAAAAGCCGAAAAAAACAGAAAAAAACCAGAAGAGCAGGGACTGTATATGGCTATAAATGGCTCAGCTTGGATCATAAGTGGTGGGCCCCCTATGACTTGAACAACCGCCACATGAATCACGTTACTTTGGCATGGATCGGACGCTGGGAAGCCACATGCAAGCGCTTTAAAAAGGAGTCCAAGCGGAACCATTTTTCAGCGGGAACAGGAGCTGCCATTGGACATTCATGGATGGCAAGAATCGCACATGATATCATCACATGATATCATCACAGGAGACCTGGTATCCTCCATAGATTCAGAATCACCAGGAATAACTCCATCACTTTGCAAGGAGGTGGCCACATGGAAAAGCAAATGCTGGCAAAGCAAAAGTATTGGTTGCACTTGATTGTAGGATATGTAGCTGTCATTAAATCCGAACTTGCATTCTGCCAACCACTTGATTTACAGCAAAAATCACCGCAAGTATGCTATAGCGGTTTTCCTGACTTCTTCCATCCACATCAGACGTGTACCTAGAATGTCTATGCGCAGTGCAAAGTAACACAGCTATAACAATAATGAACTTATCAATAAACCATATTAGCTACCAACCCACTGGTACTGGTTCACGTCCCTACCATGGTGCTATGCACCTCAACCTGGCAACGACTGCGTGTGACCAACGGCTCACCGGGCAGAGCTGCCCTGCGGTGCCTGTAGAGGCCCGCTGGAGAGCTGACACACTTGCCGGAAGAAGTCGTCTGCGTTCCTGGCGACGCCGGGGCTGTCATGGGCGCCGAAGAGGTTGACATTCGTTGATCGTTAGATGTGGCTGGCACTAGGTGATTGATACAGTAGCAAATACAGTTGAACTACTAATATGACTATGACAAGTATCAATGAACAAGTAGCAAATACAGTTGAACTACTAAATATGAGTATGATGGTTGATAGATAGATGATATCAATTGATATTGGTTGATAACACTAGTGGATAGTTGTATAGCCCGATCACTCTGTCCTTGATGTGTGACACACACACGAAGTGTTGCTATGGTCCCGGCCCCAAGAAGGAGGAAACATCTGAGCACAAAATCAATGGTTCAAACACTCAAGGACATAGTGAACAAAATGGAAATGCCAGCGATTAAAAGGTGCAACACAAGAGATAATCATGAATCGTAGTCTACTACATGGTTGGGTGTCAGTAGACAGCAATTAAGGGTAAAAAAAAGGGATACTGATAACGATATCCCAATACAAAACCCATGTTCTTGTTGCTCTGATAGTGCTTGAGTTACAGTACACTTGTGAGTAAAATGATGAACAGCATGATAGCAGCATTGATAATTCATCATCCCACCCCCATCTGGCCACATGTCTCTGCATCTGACCAAGCTTCTTCACACCGGCGCAAACACCGTGCTTCTCCCACTCGTGCCGTTGAAACCTGCAGGTGCCATGAATTTCTCGAGACTTGCCCAAGTCAAATCACGCTGCATAAGGAACGGCAAAGAAGTCCGTCCCTGTGACAACCAAACACCAAAGAAACATCAAGAAACCACAGCATGATATCTATTCATTGGATCCTCTTTCAGGGCGGTCAAGTGGAAACGATGAAGTTACTGTACTGTCCTGGGGCAACCAACAGACGGGACCGTCAATGCGTGTTGTGATCTACTTAAATACACTACATCAGTTACCTCACTATTGGAGGTACGTAAGCTTTCCTTGTAAATTACATGATCTGCATGAGAAAGCTTCGGAGGTACCATCAGGTTGCCATAGTGAAGATTTCTTGCATGGTGGTTTCTCTCCATGATACCCCACTTAGAGCAGGTGCTAACCAGCACGACTAACCAGTTACGAACTTATAAGCATGGCCAATCACCTTAGAAGGTAGGTGAACCGGTACGAACCAACTGTGGCATGCTTTGGCTATGGGTCAATTCACCCTGTACCCCTGGCGCACCTTCACTAACCATTATATTCGAGCTAATTATTATTGTTGATTCCTATTCCCATAAAATTGATTGCTAATATTAATCCGTAGTCATTTCTGTGGCTACATTCACCACCTACCCTTCGGTTGTTGAACCCTGGTAACAGGATACCCCGTGGCCGGCTCCAGCCCCAGCTCGCACCCACCACCGGCCACTGCTGGGCCCCCGTACCAAGCTGCAGAAGACTCTGAGCCTTGCGTGTCGTAGCCTCGCGGAAGCGGCTCGAGGCCCGCGCAAATCGAGTTTGGGTGATTCGTGTTGTGATGAAATCAGCGTTGGAATGGTCCAGTCATGGCTAATGACGGTGAATGATGGTTAGTGATGGTTAGTGATGGTTAATGAACCAGCATTGAATGGTCCAGTAATGATGGTTAATGATGCTTAATGATGGTTGCACAGTGATGGTTAATTAGCATCATGTTGGTCCAGTAATTCTTCTTCTCATCACCCCATGACCCTCTTTGAGGGAGCGCGAAACTGCAAAGGCCAGCAGAGTCAACGAGAACCCATGAGGAACCTGAGATGGTCCAGTAATGGTTTTTTTCAGTGTTGTTTTTTTTCCAATGGTCAATGATGGTTAATGATGCTTCATGATGGTTGGTGATGGTCGATTGATAGTTAGAATAGATGGCCAATCATGGTTATCGATGGTTGAAATTGATGGTCTGGTTGATGGTTATAAGAAATGGTGAATTCATGGTCACTCCATGGTTCATTGATGGTTTGTACGTTTAGTTGATGTTCATTGATGGTGAAGAAATCGCGATTTCACCATGGAAGGGTCAACTGATAATTATTAATCACACGGTTAGTAAGAAATGATGGTCAATCGATGGATTGATGGTTAATGATTCGTGGCTATTATATGATGTTAAATGAATGATGTTTAAGTGAGGGTCAATGATTGTGCTTCATTGATGCTTAGTATGATGTGGTCAAAACTGAGCGTTGCTGAAAAGGAACAGTTGATGCGATAATACTCGTGATTGGTCTCAATGCGTCCATCATGGTGAACATGTCTGAATATTCTTAATAGTTGTCAGTGGCGTTCTTGTTCAAATGAACTAAATGTCAAGCTGGTGGACGAGTACTTATACAACAGTATGGTCAGTGCTGATCAAAACTGATTATGTGAAGATGGTAAAGGATGTCTCCTGATGGTCGCTTCAAAGTGCTACGAGCACCACCCCACACCACAAGCAGCCCAAAGTTCAATTGAAGCGTATCTATGCAGCCCAACATCAACCAATATCAGCCAACCATCTAACACCAACCAACCTTAACCCACCTTTTAACCAACATTAACCCATCTTAACCAACCTCAACTCCCCTTAACCAACCTCAACTCTCCTCAACCAACCTTACCCAACCTAACCATCCCCTTAACCAACCCCTTAACCAACCTCCCCACCACCCCCACCACCCCCACCCCACCCGTCGCACCCCCGGTGACCGCGGCACATGGGTAGATCTTCTTGGGATCCGCCGAGCTGTCGGGTCGATCGCAGTCCGAGGTCCCGTAGCTGCCGGTCTGAGGCCATAAGCCGTGCACCGCGGGCCTCAGCCACCAAACCAGGTGAAGCACGCCTATGATTAGTGGTTTAACTATGGTTAGTACTGGTGGATTAACATCCTGGTAGGACATTTTAAGGTGGATTAACTAGCCATATGTGGGGAAAATGTTTGATTAAACCACCAACCAGCCATGAATTACCACAGAACCAACCTGGGATTGGGATCATGGCTGGTGGACTCTCTAAGGTTCAACGGCTGATAAGTTTGACCAAGGGTTGGTGAGGATGGTATCTATTTGACATTATCGGCTTCGTTCACCTATGTCTGACCATTATTGGCTAAGAATGCTTCAGAATGGCCTAGGATAATGATAGGCCGCTGCTGGATTAAAGTTTATGCAAACATAGGCAAACCAAGGATGCCAGCTCACATAATCAATCGCATCATCAACAAGGATACCTCTACAGCGGTCTGGCAATTATGACATGAAGCTGATGGCTGAGAGACTCAAACCAATCCAAATAACTCAAATAACTTGAAAACATGTTGCCAACCTGTCAAGCACATTAAAGATGTTTTTTTTGCTGGTCCAGTGCGAGGCGTTGCTTACCAGTGCACCGAATTGCCAGGAAAAGGAGCCACGTCTTCACATCAACGAGCTCTCCAAGAGCCCGCGATTCTACAGCACTTGCTGCTGCATGGCTGGCCCATTTATGAGCCTCAAAATCAAAAGGAGATTGGCAGCCTATGAACGGCCAGAAACCAACATTTGGTTCTCCACTGAGCTCATGGAAACACAGTGGGCTGCTGCTCATCCTCAGACCCGGACAAAGCAAATGCCGACATAAAAGATTCCTCGGATGGTTCCATGGACTTTTCTGAATTGCAGTTGCTGCAAGAGCGAGACACACACGATCTGCATCCGGGACTGTAGGCATCAGCCGAGCAAAATCTCATGCAATTCCTGACACTGCACTGAATCTTCCGTCCAAAGCAACTGGCGCAGGAAGACTGGACTCCCAAACCCTGTAGACACTTGGCGGAGCAACCTGCAAGGTCGCTGTTTGAATAACACCTAGTTCCACAGGTCTTCATCAAGGACTGGCTCTCGCTGCACCGAGCCGTTCGAAGCTCGGGCTCAAGCTCGGATTGAGACAAAGCCGCCAATGCCGACATAAAAGATTCCTCGGATGGTTCCATGGACTTTTCTGAATTGCAATTGCTGCAAGAGCGAGACACACACGATCTGCATCCGGGACTGTAGGCATCAGCCGAGCAAAATCTCATGCAATTCCTGACACTGCACTGAATCTTCCGTCCAAAGCAACTGGCGCAGGAAGACTGGACTCCCAAACCCTGTAGACACTTGGCAGAGCAACCTGCAAGGTCGCTGTTTGAATAACACCTAGTTCCACAGGTCTTCATCAAGGACTGGCTCTCGCTGCACCGAGCCGTTCGAAGCTCGGGTTCCTGCGAGGCCGTCACCTCCTTTGATCCACTGGCCGCAATGAGCTTCTTGAAGTCCAGCACGGTTTCGAGCTGGTTCAGTGGGCAGTCACTGCAGGCTGGGTCAGAACCACAGTTTGCAGCGCCAACACAAGCCACACAAGAGCTTGCATTCATCACAGTATCGCAGGCATGCTGCTCCTTGCACTGGTTGATGACGGTGGACATGCATGTCACCTGCTGTGCAGCACAAGTGATGCAATGCAGTGGCGTGGCCTTGACCTCAGGCTCAGCATGCACAAGGGCAAGGCTGAAGGAGAGAAGGACTCGGGACGCCATTGAAATGCACAAGAATTCCAACCCTTAGAAAGCTTGGCAGCAAAATTGGTTCAGCCAAAATGGCTACGCCAACAGCATTGAGATTGCAGCTCCCGACCCCGGTTGGCTACGCCGACTAAGCGGCTGACGGGCTGTGAAACAAAAATGATTGAGAAGCATGACTTGCTTCCCTATGACATGACATACCGCCACTGACCAGTGCTGGCCAATACTAATCGTAAACCACCCTCATTAAGCATTGGCTATCATTGGGAACTCATCAGTTATGAAACTATCTGTGAAACTTCCCGGGGAGTGGCAAACTCACCCTTCGTATCTGGAAAGCATCTACCTAAGGATGACCAGGGCACAATGGTTCATCCCTGAGCTCTAAGAAGATCAAAGGCAAAATCATCACTCATGGATTTTCCACTAAAAAATCTGGTGCCCAATGTATTCACCTTGGTTTGAACACCATTCTGACCGTGAATACACAGTGTGGTAGGGGTGAATACCCAGCATTCCGGCCCAAAAAAAAACAGGGTAGGTTAACCAGGAAAACCTTCCTGGCTACCAGGTGGCCACTCCGCTCCGGGCATCGCTCCTCGACAGGAAATGCACGAATGGATACCCCGAACGCTCCCAGCAGCTCCCTCCCAAGCACCAGCTCGTTGTTGCTTTAACCATCATGGATGGTCATTCTCTCCTATCATTAGCCACAAGATGCCACAAGTAAATCCTGACCATCATAAGGACTATAGTCCGCAGTATTATCATGTATGATCCATGGGATTTTGTGAACTATATTAATTCACCATGGTTCTACCCTGGGTGATTCGCCCCTATTATTGACTATAAACCGTGTTTAAACCATATGGGGATATAACCATGGTTAATTGTAACCCTATAATTCCCCTACAAACCAGGATTGATCCCCTACAATTCCCTTATAATCCCCTATAATTCCCCCTATAAAAATCGCCATGAAAACCTTCCCACAAAACCTGTGCACTGCCATCCCCTGTTAGATCCGGCGCATCGGTCCCAGGTGCTCGGGATTCTGGTAGGCGCCTTTGCCCTCGCCCGTCTCCAAAGTCAGCACCCCACAGACCTGCGACCGGGTCCAGCCATTGACCATCCGTTTGACCACCTTTGAACCATGCTTACGAATGGTTTAGCGGTTAATTCGAGGTTGATTGGTTGCATTTGATGTGGTTAGCTATAACCAATATCGGTTAAGAGTAGGGAAATCAGCATCAATAATGGCACCACAAGTTTGCCCATCAATTGGTGGTTCTTAATGATTTTATAGAAGATTATAATGGTTAGTTACATGGGGTAACTCCAACAAAAGCGAGGGTTAAGCAAGTACTACATGGTGGTATCTTAGAATAGGGGGCACCTAAAATGATCGGTTTTTTGCTACACATGATTGATATATTAGATGATCTGGGGGTACCTCTATTTTGAAAAGAAACCACTAATTCAACCATGAACTAACCATTGATGAGATGGGTTAAGAATGACCAACCATTAATGAACAGGAGTTATTAACCAACCACAAACCTAGTTGAGACATCAATTTCACCATGAATTGAACCATTCACCCAGCAGTTATCCCATAGGATGGTGGCCGGCGTCCGCGCTGCGCACTGCTGGACAATTGATGGTTTAGTGGTTCAAAATGATTAATGATGGTTACCAATGGTTCTAATGGTTCATAGTGGTTCCCAGAACAGTGGTTGCAACACTTAATAGTGGTTATAACACTTAATAGTAGTGGTTATATAGCACTTAATAGTGGCTATAATGGTCGTAATGGTTACGATCATAACTGATATTTTTGCTCTGGTACTCTAACTTTGCCGACTGGATAATCCACCATTTCTGGGTTGTTTCTTGGAGATAGATAAATTCCCACCGGCTTTGTCTGGCTCCTCCAGGAAAGTGAAAGGCAAACTAGTGATGATGTTGATGCCGTGCTGTAATTGATTTGAGTGATGCATACCAGTGCAGTTTTGGATCAAAGAGCTCGTAGCCACAATGCGAAGCATTGCCATCCAGCATTGGAGCTAGTATGTTCAAAAAACATCGTTCACCACTGGCCACGCACTTGCCGAAACCCATTGTCTAGTTTTGACGCACTGGCAACCATGATCAACAGTTTCAACTCACTAAGCTATGCTAACTCTTGCGAAGCGTTGTCAAAACATTGGATCTACGATCACGAGTGCACAGCGGGACTGTTCCATGTTCCATCTTCGACCTTAAGATAGAAGCCATTGACTGACATCTTTAGTGGCTGTCACTGCTACTCGGTCCCTGGCTGGAGCAAATGCGACTCTTGAGCCTCCTTACCACCACTAACCCTAGTTCACCATAGCAAATCCCATGGTTACCCCTACTATTAACCAACATTAACCACTATGCAACCAGAATGAATCGTATCAAACCCTATAAGCACCCTATCAACCACCCAACAGTAACCCTACAAAAGCCTACTATAAAACCAGCATTAACCCTAGAATCCAATGGATACCCCTACTATTAACCAACATTAACCCTATAAAAAACCACCAAAACAGCCACCAACCACCGGTTGGACGCGGCATCGCCGCATCGCCCGTGGCACCTCCACGGCACCGCAATCCATTTTGCGGCCGTGGCTGCCCACGGGGCTGCACTTGCCGCCGCTTCGAGTCGTGGACCCTGAAGGGTTGAGGGAGGAGAAGGTTCAATGATGCTTGGTATGGCTTAATGATGGCTAATGATGGATATAACCATGGATATAATGATGGATATAATGATGCTTAGTATGTTTAAATGATGCTTGTAATGGTGGTTAGTGATGGTTGATGATGGTGAAATGATGCTTATGGTTAGTGATGAGTGATGGTGATAGTGATGGTGATAGTGATGGTGATAGTGATGGTGATAGTGATGGTGATAATGATGCTTAGTGGTGGCCAATGATGGTTAATGATGGTGATAGTGATGCTTACAATGATGCTTAGTGGTGGTTAGTGGTGGTCAATGTCTGGACGGAGTTGCCGAAGCCAATGAGGCCAAGGCCAAGGTTGCCCTTGCCATAGTCTCCTCTTGACGGAAATCGGAACAATTGCAGAAATCAGAAATCAGAATGAAATCATGCTAAATGGAAGCCAACGAAAATGTCAAGCGATGGTGGTGGTTTATAATTATAGTGAGGGCAATGCTGATGTTGGTTGATGATGGTGCATTACGGTTGCTGATGATGGTTCAATGATGATAGTTCGATGGTAAATTAATGATTAGATCAATGTGTTTCACTAATGGTGCATTTATGGTTTGTGTGGTGAGGATAGTGCTGGTGGTTTATGATGATGAATGGGTGCTAAATTGATGGTACATGCTGGTGGTCAATGATGATATTGAATGATGACGATAATCAGGTTCAATGATGATCCATGATGAAGGTTGATGATAATGAATTGATGGTAAATTGATGATGGATTGAAAGTGAATTGACGGTGGATTGATAGTGAATTGACGGTGGATTGATAGTGGAATGATGGTGGATTGATAGTGCATTGATGGTGAATTGATAGCGAATTGATGTTGGATTGATGGTGGATTGATGGTGCATTGATGGTGAATTCATGGTGGATGGATGGTGCATTGATGGTGAATTCATTCATGGTAGAGTGATAGTAAATTGATGGTGGATTGATGGTGGATTGATAGTTAAGGTTCAGTGATGGTTGATGAACCAAGCAATGTTCAATAAACTGCGAAACAAATACATTATTAGAAGGCGTGCTATATGACTATGACGATGGTTAATGATGGCGAATTGTTGGTTAATGAACGCCGCTGGTTCATGGGTCATTGATGTAGTGCTGCTGAAAGAAGGGGAAAACAAGCAAACACACATAGTTTGCAAACCATGAATTTTGACTGAAAATAGTTGGCATGACTCGGTGAACTTATTTGTGATGGGTCAGTCATTTCAATTAGGAATGGCCTTTGATACGCTCCGCTATATAATCTTACGTGTTTTGGCAAGTTCAAGCCATGATTCCATTAGGCAAGGCAACTAGATCACCACAAGATTATCAGTATCTCCCCCGCAGTACTATGCAGCGACTCGGTAGAGGACTTATCAACCATCAATTATCGAAATACGGGCGGCACCCAAGCCTGCACCCATCAAACGTCCAAAACGAGAGGAACCTAAAAGCAATCATTTCATGCGGGTTTGCAAGCGATCCCGCCATTGCAGGTGTATCCCCTAACAGTACCACTTTATCAAAGTATATCAAAGTGTTGGCAACCACCATCAACCACTAGTGAGAAGTTATTGAGCATCTACTTCTGATGGTGGTTGGTCCAGTGGTTGGTGGTTGCCACTGATGATGGTGGAACCCGGATGATTATGGTGGAATCCTTGATGGAATCACCTTAATGTTGGTGATTCCTAGTGAGGATTATCATTTCTTTTTTGCCATCCCCTTCTCAAGGAGGTTAGCTGGGCGAGCCGGGCGAGCGAATTATCATTACCAGCGAGCTTCGGGACTCATAGTCAGCTAGGATGAGTCCAAGTTACCAGTCCAAGCAAGGTGAATTAAGGTGATTGGTATGCCAAGCATGCACATCAGAGTTAGAGGAATGATCCTTCAAGGATGCCAACTATTCATTCTTAATGTTGGAATACCAACCATTACTTGGTGGCTTATAGATCCCTTGCTAAAAATATATTTTTAGTGGTTATATGGTAAATCAATCATATCCCAAAAACACTAAAAACCTAAGTTGGTGGGTATAAGCCATCCAGCCAACCATTATTTGATGCTTGGACTCACCTTCTGGAAATGGCTGCTATGCACTTTCCACCAGCCGCGCTGTGACTCCTGGCGGCCTGGCCTCGCTTGATTTGTCGTACCCAACTTGTCACCGAAAGCTCCCAAAGGCCAGGTCACCACCCACATACTTCAATCCCAAACAAGGCTGGAATTCTACGGGTTTTCCCTGTGATCATTCTCATGTTTACTATTACTACTATTGTAGTTGTGATTATTCTCATTATAATTGCTATATATATATATATGTCATTATTTCAACATGTGAATGATTGGCAATAACCATCAAGTAGAGGGGGTCTACCAACTATATGATGGTTTCTCAAGCCATACGGATACCCAAATATGGTTTGCATACTGCTAAACCTGGCTATTTAAGTGCACGACAAGTTGGGGTACACCTATCTTGAGAAACACCCATAATTGATCCAACTTCTAGCCAGTTGCATGATGATGCATTGAACTAACCCCCAACACTGGTATATAACCCTAATCAATTTAACCACTTACCAAACATCAATCATCAATAGCAAATACCAGTACATCCTGTCAACAAGGACCTGAATCAAAACATTGAAGCACACACATTTTTTCGGCATGTAACAAAAACATAATTGCATGCACGTTTGCAGGCATGGTCTATGACATAGAGCAATGCCTACCCTTAATTAGCCATTAATAACCAGCTAGTTAACCATTGGTTGGTTAATGTTGACCCATATGGGTGTTTCTCAAAACAGGGATACCCCAAATCATCCTCCGTTAGCCATTTATTGGTAATAAATTCAGCATTTTTGGGGGTTCCCTATTTTAAGAAACACCCATATGTCTTTAACCCATAATGTTTAACCATCACAACTCCATCCATCAACTCTCACACCATCCGTCGCCTCCACCTGTCCATGAATGAGTCTCCAGAATGGCCTGCTTGAAGCATCCTTGGCGGTCAACGTCACCGTTTGGTGTTCGCGGCAAAGGAACGGTGAATGATTCACAACCACGGTTGATGGCTCCTGATTGTTCATAAATTACTGGTGCAACCAATGTTTATCAAGATTTCAGGTTTTCACCTTTGTTTAAATGATTGTGTAATCAATGAATTCTTGTTCTCAGCGGTGTTGACATTGCTGAATCATAGTCCGTTCATGGCTGATGATTCTCGTCTTCTTCCTATTCTTTTCTGGTGGCTAGTGATTGTTGGCCAATGTTTCGAAAGATGGTAGATGGATCCGTCTTGACTTTGAGTTATTCTTTTGGTGCTCATCCATTCGGTTTGTCGCACCAAACCATGATCAATAACTACAATTAACATCATGATTTAATCGTTCAAAATCATATTATGCCAACCATTAATTAAGAAACCCCTGGTTGATTCATAGGGGGGTATCCCCCAGTGTTCAGCCAACTGGTTACGCACAAGAAAAACTCAAAGCGACTCATGATCAATGAGTATGGGTAATTAATCATCATGATTTAATCCTTCAAAATCATTTAAGATCATGATGATTAATCATTAAATCCTTCAAAATTATGAAAATCAATGCTACAATCAATGCCACGCATCATGAATGATATCCTTGGCTCCTGCCGTTGCCACTAACAGCGTTCCGCGCCTTGTAAGGTCAGCGTCGTCCACACCAACGGCAGCGCCAGCGCCATGGCGTGGGTGTTGAAAGCAGCCGCCATCGCTGCGCTTGTGCCGCCCGGCGCGTGGCACCGGGCAATGCCGAAAGCTCAGCCAGCGCAGGGCATGATGAAATGGTGGACAGGAATGATGGTTGATGATATTTTTTGCCAGGGCGAGGGCTGATGAGAATTATAATGGATTTATGAACAGGAATGATGGTTGATGATCGTCATATTCCCACAGGATTTTTTGCCGGGGCTTTTCACAGATTTGATTGTGTGAATAATTGTTAGGAATGATTAATGATGGATGATTTGATTCTAATAGTGGTCAGGAATGATTGATGATGGTTTGCAATGACTAATGATGAGATTGATGATGGTTGAGGATGGTTCATAGTAGCTACGAATGGTTGATGATGATGGATCATGGTGCATGATGGCTAGTAATGAATAATGATGGTTCTACTATACTGATGTTTCATAGTGGCTATTGGTGGAGAAGGGTGGTAAATAGTGGTGAAGGTTGGTATAGTGAATGCCTGGATGCCTGGATGCTATTCCATTGTGACCAGGATGGCTTAATGATGGCTTCACAATGTACTTATTCCACAATGTTTTACAATGGCAAGCCACGTTTAGTAGGGGAACAACCTTTTCTTGTATTGCCAGCATGACCAACAAATATGTGCGTTGCTGAAAAACAGGGGAGCCCCGAAACCACATAAGCCTTTTTACTAATGAAAAAAAATTGGGGGCACCCCTATTTTGAGAAACCACCATACCTGTAGGGGTCTTACAAGTGGAAGCAAATATAAAACTGGTGAAAGGAATCTTGGGAATGAGGGTCCCGGTGCCCAAGTAAGAGTCTTTGACACCATGCAATTATCACTAACAACCGATTGCTAAAACGAACTAGCCTCTACATGAACAGGTGAAAAGCACACACGTGGCTTATGCACGTGTGCATTGGTAGTAATCATCAACCATCATCAACCATCATCAGCATCATCAACCGTCAATAATTATCATCAATCATACTTAACCACTTAATCATCAGCTGACCATCTTTGACCATCAATTAATTAACCATCAATTAACCATCCTTAACCATCAACAACAATCATTGACCATCATTCGCGTTGACCACTCTTAGTACCGAAGCTATTTTACAAACATGAGCAGCCGGCGCCGGTGTTGTCCCTGCTTGCTGGTGGGGTCAAAATCCGGAAGAGCCTAACGAGATCAACGACAAAGACCTGCACCTCTTATTGCCTAAGCATCTTGGGGGCCCCAAGTTTTGCTACCATCTGGTTTCACCACTCCCTGTAGCTCTTTAGCTCCCCCTTTAAAGGGATTTGGGGATACCCCTGGCTCCTTAGCTCCCTGAGAATCACCAGCTAGTTTGTCAACTCAGCAGTTTTGGCCCGAGAGAAGAGCAGCCGCATCTCTACCAGTTTGGGTTGCTAAGCCAGGACTTCGATACCGGATCAAGCGTCGGGGCATTGTCCAATGTTTCTCGGGGAACCTGCAATTGCTAGGCCCTTCCCTCGATATTGGGGTTAGCATCACCACATCTGCAAATTGCAATTGGTTATCATAAGAGATTGACCGAAACTAACCTAGGTTCATGAATAGTCATTGCTAATCATCATTGACCGATCTATGTCACCCACAAAACCAAAGTATTTTCTTAACCATACAATTGACCACTGTGAATTTTCATTAGCCAGTGCGGATCATTATCAATTCTTGATGAACCATATCATTAACCAGTCAACCTTTAACCATCACAGTCACTAACCAGCAGATAGTATCCCCAATTGTTGATGGTTTTGCCCAGAGTTTCTCCCATAGGATATGGGGGGTTTTCCATTGCCAGGTTAGATTACCAGAGTGTACTTGGCCAGCACTATCATTAACCAGTGAGCCTTTAACATCCTTTAATCATCACACTTGGCCATTGCTATCATTACCCAGTCAGCCTTAAACATCACACCAAGCAGTGCTATCCCCTGCTGCGCCCCTCAACCTCCATGGGTCATCCGGGTGCGCCCGGAACCCGGGTGCCCCGGGCATATCGAAGGTGCTGAAGTTTCGATTCATCGCCAAGCCATCGAGGCTCAAACCCAAAATGCCATCCTGGTTTTCCACGGTGCAAGCAGTGCTTTCAAGATGTGAAAATGATGCTGAGTAGAAGTTCATGATGGCTAGATGATGGCCATCAAGATGGCCAAAAAAGCACGACTGATGGTGATGGTTAGATGATGGTCTAACAAATGGCTAAGTAGATGATGATGGTTAGATGATGGCCTAACAGCAGCTGATGATGGTTAGATGATGGCAAAATGATGGAAAAGGATGTTGAAATGATGGGCAAGCGATAAGCAAATTTTCGATCATGCACTTGCTGTGCGTTTACTAGCTCGATGGTACTCGAGTGATGTGATATAGCATTAAAACATGCGTGTCTTAATGTTTCAGAAGTATTCTGCGTCTGCGCATGGTGTTGAAACAAAAATATCGGATTACAAATGGTTGCACTGACACGGCCGACTTCCGAATTTGTATCAAAGCCTCAGTCTGAGTTGGGGAAGTGTTCAAAGAATTGGGAAGGCAAAAGGCACAGGGTTCAATTCTTTTTGACTAATGTATGGAATACTGAGATATGTTGTGTTGCTTCCAAATGCTCGCTTCATCTCATGCCGGTACCCACTGCTTTCCATGACCAGGTGGGTCAAACAGTAGTAATGGGCGCTTGTTGGGTGTTTCATCGGACACTCTGGCTCGGTGTCATGACCAGGGAGCGCAAGGTGTTCAGTACCAGTTTGCATCAACAGATTTAACTTGCTGCGTAACAAGTAGCGCAGGAACAAGCAACAGCTTGGGCCCTGGAGGACAGTAGAAATAGCAGGGCCCTGACAATCTTTAGGATGGCCGTTCCTCCACGGTGTCCCCTCCTGGTGATATACAAACTGGATAGGGATGGGGCCCGAACGGCACATCTGCGACATTTCAAGCCCAGTGGCAAACTTGAAGGTCTTGAATGGCACGGTGGACATCTCAATCGCCACGATCATGCTCATCTCCATGCACATTGGACCTCGGATCAAGCCAACATGTTTCGCCACCAGTAGATTGCCAAACCCCAACCAAAAGTCTGGCCACCAAACGCGAACAGAGTGGAAGCTGGAAACGTATGGCAGTCGCTTACCTGCTCCTTTGGAATAATCGCCATCTCTGGTTCCGCATTGCTCTCCCAATATATCAACGGTGAAATGACAGGTCACTAATGGGTCCGATGTGCAGCTGGAACTCTGCTTTCGCATGGCCAGGGTGCTTGCCAAGACTACCCCGTGTAAGCTGTCACTAAACATTTCTGAGCAATCAACCCAGTATTGACGTTGGATCCTTTCCACGCGACTGCTTGCATGTGAGCAAATCACTATACCCCTTTTCTGAAGCCATCATTTACTTGTATAACGATTGCTCAATGTCAATCGCGGGCAATCATTGTCGATCATCATGAGCCATGATCAACCACGGTTAACGTCGCAACATTACCAGCCATGATAGTGATCAAGCATCACCGATCGCCATGATGAAACATGATGGCATCAACCACGACTGACCACTGGGAGTGCCCGCCACTGGCCCCATTTGTTGTCACCAACGTTGGTGCCACCCAAGCCCACTGCTGCCGAGGGTCTGTGGTCAGCGACCACTTCCGTACCATCTGAGGAAGACACTTGGGCATCAGCATCCTGGCCGCACGAACGGGAGAACGAAGCGACAATGCTCCAGTTGTAGCTTCTCAGAAAGTATTTGGACCCAACAGAAGTAGCTGCAAATTTGGGTCTCAGAAGGTATTTGGGGGGTCTCTCAAGCCAGGTTGGGACCCCAGAAATGGCTGGTTTATTGATATACATGGCCAATAAGGGATGATTTGGGGGTACCCCTATTTTGAGAAACACCGGTTTGGAGCACTAGGAATAAATCATCAATACAGAGTGGTACCCCCTACCGGGTGCCCCAAAAGCCAATCGTTTCTACAGGTCATAGCCCATATAGGATGCTCAAAGCCTACGTTTTTTGGCCTTTGGTAGAAAAGACTTCAAAAATGGACTTGATAGACCGATGAACAGAGAGATGGGCCAACAAATAAATAGATGGACCGGTAGATGGATGGACTAACAAAGCGAATGATGCAATACGCTTGAACAATTAGACAGATAGATGGATGGATAAATGGATAGATGGATAGACGGACGGACGGACGGACGGACGGATAGATGGATAGATGGATAGATGGATAGATGGATAAATAGATACAGTAGTGAGAATAGCCAAAAAAACAAGCAAACAAACAATGTCTGAATTATATAGCTCATTGTTTCTCTTAAAAAATATTTGATAATTTAATAGCCACATGCTTAACCCGTTTCATCAATCATTTCCCTGGGATTCAACCCACCTTTTTTACAACGATGATTCATGCCGTTTGGTAGATTAACCCCCTTAGCTAAAAATGGTTGTTACATGTTCGTACTGAAAAAGCCGATAAACCAGTGGTAGTTGGAATCAATCCCAGGGTAGCTAGACTCCCTATTAATCCCTTTCAAATCCCGTCAAATCTCTAAATAAATGCCTGTAAGCCCAGTGAAAATGATCATGTGAAAAGCTCTGTTCCCTAAAAAATCCCTTTAAAAGATCATGTTAATAGCTGTATTCCGTTTAAATTCCCCTACAAAATCCCTATAAAAGATCATGCCAAACCAATGGACTTCTCACCCTCGACCTTCACCTCTCATGACCTCCGATCTCACGTACCTGGTAGTCGTGAATCAAGAGGCTCTCTTGCTTGATCAGCGCAGCAACCTCCTGGGACCCACAGTTGCCAACAGGTCCATGTAAAGCACAAAAAGCAGATTCGGACAGCTATTGTTGGCTGGTAAAGCCACATCATGTACCATATGTATATGTAAATGCGAAAGTTAATAGATATAGATACGTATATTTTTTCTTGCCAGGGCATCTCAGAGGGTTGGCCCTGCTTTTGGCAGACGCTGAGAATGACAAACGTGAGATGAAAAATGGGGATGGATATACCTAGATCATCCAGTGTGTCTTTTTTGTGTCGTTTCGTAAAACTCTAGAAAATATTGTCGTTTAAGAAAAAAAGCGTCGTTTTGGTTTAAACGTGTTGTTTTACGTTCGCTTTGCACCTGCAGACCTTTGAACAACTGAAGGCTGGATGGTAAGCAGTTTAGCTTGCATGATTGAATGATGACAAACAGTAGTGATCACTTGTACTTATGATAGCTTGAGGTTTGGAGGAATAATGTCCAGCATCCCATAGTATTATGAATTAGTTTTAGTGGAATGAAAGTCATTCGATCTGGTTTTCTGATAATTTTTGGATGGTATTTTTTTGAATCTTGCATGAAAGTTCATTGGAATGTGAACAAAAGAGGTGTTTATTTACTTCGACAGGTTGTCACGTAGCGATTGGCAAGGCAATAGCCAAAATCATTATGCCTTGAACTGTCAGTATACATTCCACCCTGGCTGGCTGGTGAGTGCTTGGAAAACCAATGTTTGAGGAAATGATGATTGAAATAGTGGATGTACATCCTGCCCTGAGTTGTTCAGGATGGGGTGGCCAACTTGCTGAGGCATTCAGAGGGCATACATTTGTATTCACCTTTGCGGAATCGGACCACTTTTGGCACAGCATGAATGTGTACCTTTAGTGATTGGTAGCTGGATGGCTATGGCCCAACATACAGTCTTGAACAAATGGAAATTTGATGGTTGAGTTATGTTGGGTTCTGTTCCTGGGTCTTTGATTTTATTTTGTGTAGTTTTGGTGCGGTTTTGCGTAGTTTCGGCGGGGTTTTGCGTAGTTTTGTTTTTGCATTTTTCACCTCATGTTTCTGTTCCCAAAGCAAAGTTGACACCAGGTGTACCCTCAGTAGCGGCCCTGTACACAAACACGTTCCTGGATTTTTGTCCATGCTATTGTTTATAGGCTCAACACTGGCCATGTACACAAAAAGGTCAATTATGATGTAGTGAGACATGATATTGGTAGGAAGTTCTCAACATGCCGAAAAAGTGGAAGCAATTCCATGGACCTTTTTGTGTACAGGGCCAGTGTTGAGCCTATACACAATAGCATGGACAAAAATCCAGGAACGTGTTTGTGTACAGGGCCGCTACTGAGGGTACACCTGGTGTCAACTTTGCTTTGGGAACAGAAACATGAGGTGAAAAATGCAAAAACAAAACTACGCAAAACCCCGCCGAAACTACGCAAAACTCCACCGAAAATACGCAAGAAAAGCTGGCGACATGTTACTGAACCCATGAAACGCATCATATGGGTCAAAACGTGAAAATCAGCAAACTACAATAATTATTGTCGTTAAGTTCCAAAACCCGGTTTTTTCCTGAAACAACAAAACAATTGCATGCTTGGTTGATGCAAGTATGTATACAAATAAATAGATATATACATATATATATCTAAATAAACAAGCAGAACCATTGATCATTTCCAAGCCCTGGCAACTGGCACCCTGGCTGAAGCCTCCCAACAGCAGAGTCAATCCAGGTAGCAGCCTCAACATTTCAATTTAATCATAACATGTTTCCATCGCCATCTCCAAGAGTTCAGCTGAGACAAGTTCATAACATTTGTAGATTCTGATTTATTTGTCTAAGGCCATTTCTGAACATGTTGGAGCCCATGTGTTTTATTCCAAACACCCCTCAAAACCTGCTGGCCCCAATGCCTTTTTTTCAGCCAAAAAGATATGCTTCTTCTACATGCTCAAAGGATGCTTTTTGGCACTATGTTGGGGACCATGCCCTCAGTCTGATAGAAACCCGTAAATATACACATAAATTGATAGCAAATCCATCTGATCCAAGAAAAGGAATCCGTCAGTTTGTAGCTGCTTATGCATCCTCCAACGGGAATTTTCGTGCTGATCCTGCTGACGTCTCTTCACGGCCAACAGCTTTTTTGCGCGGCACCACCTGCGCAACCACAACCACAATGACCAGGAACCAACCAAAACAAACATCCGCCACCGCAACAGCACCCAAACGAATCTCACGACAAACAAATGATTCTGCCCCAGGCTCCTCTTGCCGACGTTGTTCTTGCTTCAAGTGGAGCATTTCATCTTTGGTCTGCCCCTTGCCAAAGCACACCTCAAGGCAAGGAGAATGTATCCCAACGCGTGTTGCAGAGCAAGTGCACCACACAACAAGAGACGATATGCAATGCGTGCCAGCCATGACATCCACCGGTTACAGCGCAGTAGCTAGTAGAATCTGTGCGCGTCAGCAAGCACAAATCTCACGCAAACTGGGTGGGTAGGTCAACAAATGTGTCCCAGTGAATGGCATCCTGTTCATGTTGGCGATGTTCACTATTCAACATTCCCACTGCTATATTAGAACAGAAGACCAGCGATGAACATTTACAGTACCTTTTTAGTTCTGTATGGATAGATCACATATGCTTGGGACCCCCATATCCACCCTTCCCAGCGCCAGGTGTCGCTCTGCCGGCCCCCACCGTGTCTTTGGCGAACTCACCAGTGATGTCACCAGTGCCAAAGCCAATGGTGACCTGCCATGGCGCTGGCGACTGGTGGCTTGTGACGACTACGGGAAACCCAGACCCGAGAAAGGAAGAATGATGCTGGGTGAACTTTTCATGTTGTGAGTGGAAGATATAACTCCTTTTCATCTTCCCTTTGAATGTTGTGAACTCTTCCTTTTCAAACGGTGGCGGGTGGGCAAGTATTGAAGTCGAATAAGCCTATAAAGATACGAATGTGTCTGTGTTTTTGTGTGCAATCGTGTGCACACTGAAATGTGTGCATAGACATCTGCAACGGCACCGGATTCTCCAGCTGCCCTGAAGTGGGGACTCCCAAGCAATCCGGGGGTTGCCAAGAAGTCCTTTAGCGACCTGCGGGTGATCTATCCCCACATGCGCAGCCAGGTCCTGAGTAGTTCTACCACAGCATCGCCTTACATCCACTGGGTGGTTTTTCGAGGAAAGTCCACCGGAAACCCGGCTGTTTCAAGCATTGAATCTACGGGTTTCCTGTAGGTTTTCCCATCATATCCAGGACTGGCGTAGGCTTTTCACCAATATCACGTGTACAGTAATACAAAAAGGGCGACTAACTCACGCAGCAATCCGAATTTTGACTAATATAGTATATTATCGGCCATCCCGATGTACCTTTTTTAGCTGGCGAAGAACCATCACAAACCATTGCTTACCGCAAGCTAAACACCATCATAGCTTACAGGTAAACCAGCTATGAATATGGGATTTTCACGCAACCAGGTTAGCTCGCCAAAGTGTAGTCACAAGAATGGTTGATGAGCGGTGGTTAGTGGTTGCTTGTGATTCGTTGCATTTTGAGCGTCCCAAACCGTGTGCAGAGATGCCCGGTGGCAAATGTTATCCAATTAATTAGCAGTTCGAACCATGAGTCAACCACTGTCAATCATCAACCATGAGCCCAGTAGAGTTAGGTGATGTCAATCAAAGAATTGTGAGTGGAATGGCTACCATTAGTTTACAACATTCCTGATAGCTTCAAACTCCTCCCACCTTCAAGGGTAGTACTTCCCGAACGGCTCCAAACAGCTCCCTCCAAACAACCAGCCAGTAATGATAAATGGTTGGCTCCAACCAAACTCACCAGCCCTCACCCTGACCTGTTCACCACTGTCACCCTCGTGCACGATACTGCCATCTGCATTGATGGGGAGAGAGCTCGTGGATTTCCGCCTCGAAAACAACCAGGGACAACAGCAGCGCGGAGCTATAAGCAACAACAACATCTGACATCTACCAACCATGAACTTGACCGAATGAACTTGCTGCTTAACCTACCATTTGGTTACACCATCCCTGGGGGCCGCTCCTGGCCTCCCACGCATACCCCTGGCTCAACTCCCTCCCAACCAACAGCCAGCAATTAACCATGAACTAACCATGAAGTAGCCATGAACTGAACCATCACTTGGCTGTGGGTCAAAACCCTGTACCCCTGGTTCCCCTATCATTAAGCATTGTTTTCCCTATAGTTGGCTGGGTCATAACCACCATTAGTTGATATTGACCCATAGCCACTTCACCATTGGCCTAGCCATCGGCTGACGCCAACAACTGAGCGCCGAGCTGATCGTAGTGCCGCCGATTGTTGGCCAAACAGGCCTCCAGTGCAAGCAGGTGGCTGGCCCGGGCATCTTTCCCTGGGGGTTCCATGGGGGTTGGCCACAAAAATCCCAAGATATGGAGGTTGCCATCAATAGGTAAACGTTCATAAGTAGAAAACATGTCCAATGTGCGTTTGTTGTTGCATTGGCGCACCTATAACTGGTTGTCACTAACAGGTACACCTTTGATTTTTGGGGGACAGCATGCACAGGCATGCTGAAATGAAAACTGTGGGCAGTGTAAACATAATTAAGAAGCATTCTTGAACATTGACCGTTCTATAACCATTCTTGATGTTTTGATTTAGGCCGCTGAAGCTGCAACCATGAAAAGTATTGATCATTCGCCGTTATGAGCCATGAGTCACCACTCATCAAAGCGTCATTAAGCACCGTAGCGTTTTGTTTCTAATCGTCAATAACGAACCAGCATCCAAGCAAAAATAAACAGTATTCACCAAGTATGCACCTGCATTCACCGCCATCAGTGACCATTCAAACCCATCATGGCCAACTACCAACCAGCTAATTAACCACTATGAACCAGCTAATGAAACCACATACCACATACAAATCATTATAGCTCAACAGCAACCATTGAGCAGTATTACCCCCTTTTATTAACCATTATTGATCCTTCAGTATATTAACTTTTTGTCAATCTATTTCTATCCCCATTTACAATTATTATCCAGTAATAATAATTGTTCCTTAGATGCTTATAGATTTACAAACCCCCGAATTCACCAGCCTGAGCGCTTCACCATCCTGTCACCATCACTACCGAGGGGCATCACCAACTGCATTATCGACCATTGTTGACGGTAATACATCTAAACACCTTCAGCATATTAACCAGGATTATCCATGATCATCAAGTATCAATGGTTATCAACTGATACAATCGACCATCATTGATCTCCTATCTTTAACCATTGACTATTGTTAGCGACCATTATTCGCCATCATCAACCATCATTAGTGCCTCTCACCCTATATCTTTCTTTTGCCTGCGCCCTCCCTTTTGTTATCCCCCTACCATTCACCTCAACTAAAACCACCAGCATCTCACCATCACTGCCTCGGACTTGCACTCCACGGCTGGCAGGATGATATGTGCTGAGCCCGTATCGAAGACCACGCGAAAGTCCTGTGGCGGCGGTGTCCAGTGGTTGGGACCAATGACTGGCTGGTGGTTGAGGTATCTGCCTTGGTGCTTGGGATATGTTGTGATATGTGTTTTCAAATTGTTTAAAGCAAATTGGGATATGTAACTAGTCGTTTAAGTGTAGCTGGGGGAACCAAATGATCAATAAGCCCTTGCTATCGATGACGTATGACCCATGACGTATAGTTGGGATAGCTCCGGCTTACGGTAGACACAACTGACTTGTCCGATCTGCCAGAACGTCGGAAACTATCTAGTAGTTGTTGCGCATGGATGGGTGTCCCTTCAGTATCAGCATGAATTAAGCGGCTCTTTGGCATTGGCCATGACCAACCAGCTTCACAACAATGATCAACATCAGATCCGTGTAAACAAACCGCCCCAAATTTGACGGGAAATAGCTTGTGATGTAAGATGTACCCACAAATTTGCGGAGGATACATTAATGGCTGGAGATTCCATGATTGATTGCAGTTCTGCATTCCCCTTTTACTGCTGGTTCTTGAGCACACAAAAGAATTCACCCTTTGTTTCTTTCCTTCCCTCACCTGCCAAGCTGCCACTGGCATAAACACTCCAAAATCATTAAAATCTGAGATCGATCGTCAAATTTCTGGGGAGACATGCCTGAATCTCCCGCTAATCGACAACCACCCCACCAGCTACCACCAGCGGAAACCGCCACACCTGCGGAGGGTAGCCGACACTTAGAACCTGAGGGTCCAGGCAGCTGACACAACGAGTCGGTTCTGGGTTGCTGATCCCATCGAGTGGCAGGGTACGGCATGGGTTGGCTGTGGCCAACCAAAACCAGCACGTTGTGAAACAACCCCATCCACAAACCAGTAAGGGTGGTCTTTGCGGTTTTCCCTATCTAAAAGTGCTTGATCTTTGGTGGGTAGGGAA
>VSDK01008367.1:205376-263357 GCA_009767595.1 Symbiodinium kawagutii
TCGGAAGAGCTTCGAGAAATACCTATAGCTGGTGGTTAAAAGAAGGGCTTCCTGTAGATTTTCCCATCGACCAGCCCAGTGAATGTTATTTTCCTGGACATTAATTGATTGTCATGGTTGGCATATGGTCAGCAATGGCTGAGGGTTGGTTTATCATGATGATCGGTGAACGGCTACATTGGTCAAACATGGTCAAGCAACTTGTTTCTATGGCTGCTTGTTGCAAGACACCATCGGTTGGTTGGTGGTCTCACGACCAAGGAATAGCAACAACGATGGAAGACATACTTGAAAGCGAAGCTAATATGAACGGCAAAACAGGGACAAACGATTGAAAAGGCCTTACTAGCAGAGGTAACTGTAAATGATCCCTGGTACTTCGCCCCCTCAAACCCAGGACCCTACTTTAGCATACTTTAGCTGGAAAATAAAGACCAAACCCTATCAATGTAAGTTCATAAGTGGTAAAAGCTGATGAGCTAATTTGTAAGTAGAAAACCCGCCCTCTTGGAAAAATGGTGCCAAGATGTACAAAGGAAAATGCCAATATGGCTGACTGTTGTTGCAGCATGCACCGCAGATTCGACCGAAGAAAATTCACCTCCGGAGAATGCATATTTGGCTCAATATATAATATATCTGACACGCTAAGTAACAGCATCAAACAGCATAGCCACAAGCTCACTCATACATGTATGTAAGAATAAATCAACAAATGAATATATATATATATATAGGTATGGATATACTTGACCTTTTGGAGCTGAATGGAGCTGAGAAGTATGGCCATCTTATAGGCTGAGATTTTGATAACTAGTTATTGTGCGCTTGTAACCTCGGCTCTGATCAACGTTTAGGAGGTTAAGAGAACAAATCAGTTTTTGGCTACTTATGAAAAATGGCTGAAATCTCACTTGTCCAGCTATCAGGTGGCCAAAAACGAGTTCTGGTTTGCATAGTTTGAGAAATGGGTTGATAAGCCCAGTACAAGTCATTACAAGCCCATTATGATCTCAATATAAGTCCAATCCTAAACCATAAGCCATTAAAAGCCCACTCTGCACCCCTCAATGTGCGCCCTGGATCCACCGTTACCGTTGGGGGATCCAACGTTGGTCAGCAAAACAGTCACGACTTGGTCCCCCCGACGCTCTCGCGGCGCAGGCCAATGATATGCGGGGCTGGCGCATTGGAGGCACCAACAGTGCTGTTGCCTTCCTGGACGGGTTTCATGGGTAGTTGATGGTTAGTTGATGCTTAGTTGATAGCTAATTGACGGAAAATTGATGGTTAGTTGATAGCTAATTGGTGGAAAATTGATGGTTAGTTGATAGCTAATTGGTGGAAAATAGATGGTTAGTTGATGGCTAATTGGTGGAAAATTGATGGTTAGTTGATAGCTAATTGGCGGAAAATTGATGGTTAGTATAGCTAATTGATGGAAAATAGATGGTTGGCTCATGGCGAATTGATGGGGGGTTGATGGTTAGTTGATGGCTAATTGATGGAAAATAGATGGTTAGTTGATGGCTAATTGATGGTAAATTGATGGTTAGTTGATGGCTCATTGCTGGTCAATTGATGGTTACTTGATGGTGAATTGATTTTTCATCGATGGTTACCTCATGGTGAATTTATGGGGGGTTGATTGTTAGTTGATGGCAAATTGATTGTAAATTGATGGTTAGTTGATGGAAAAATCATGGTTAGTTGATGGCTAATTGCTGGTCAATTGATGGTTAGTTGATGGTGAATTGATTTTCATCGATCGTTAGCTCATGGCGAATTGATGGGGGGTTGATGGTGAGTTGATGGCTAATGGATGTTATAATGGTGGCAAACTTATGGTTAGCTGATGGTGAATTGGTGATTAAACGATGTTTACTTCATGCTTGATTGATGTTTAGTTGATGGTTAGCTGATGGTGACGTCATGGTTTGTTGATGGTTAGTTGATGGTTGATTGATGTTTGATTGATGGTTAGCTGATGGTGACGTCATGGTCAGTTCATGGCTAGTTGATGGCTACTGGATGTTATAATGGTGGCAAACTGATGATTAGCCGATGGTAGATTGATGGTCAATTGATGGTTAGTTCATGGTGAATTGATGGTTAATTGATGATTGGTTGATGGTTGATCAATGGTGAATTGATGGTTAGCTGATGGTGAATTGATGGTTAATTGATGTTTGGTTGATGGTTGATTTATGGTTAGTTGATGGCTAATGGATGTCATAATGGCGGCAAACTTATCGTTAGTTGATAATGAATTGACGGTCAATTGATGGTCACTCAATGTTTAGTTGATGGTTTATGGACGCTTATGGATGTTAATTAATGTCAAATTGAAGATGATTTTTCCTGCCCCTCCTATGTCAAGTTCATTAATGGCTCATAAGGATGTATGATGGTCAATTTGTGAATCAATGATCTATGAAGGGGCTACGACCTAGTAAACGAACATGGAAACGGAGAATCCGCCATACGAATAACTGGCTTCATCTGGTTTCCCAAACTTTAAAAAATATTGAAATTCCGGTGGTAGCTTTGATCAATGTTGACCCCGGACCAATTAATAACCCCAGGTTGATTAATTGCGGGGGTTACCATTTCACATGGAAACCAGTTGGCTTTTAGAGGATAGCCCCTATCGATGAACCAGGTTTGTTTTTTTTTTTTTCATCCGGGGTTTACATTACCCGAGTTTAATCCCCCCAATTGTTGTTGCATGCAACCAACCACCACCGTTGCGGTGCCCTCCACTGATGCCTTGCCGGAAGGCTTCTGCAGAAGGCTCGCAGAATCAAGTCCTGGGGACGTGCGGATCTTCCGCACCGGTGGGTTGCGGTTGTGGCTAAGTCACAAGAGCGATGGGAACGAGTTTTTGTGCCTGGTTGGTGGTGGCAACCCATCCCAAATTTTAGTGGCACAAAAGAACATGTATGAACATGCTTAATACCACCAACTGGTTACTAATTTTGAAGAGCACACAAATCATGCGTTGGGGACTCATATGACTTGGTTTGCTGAATATGTTACTGTCATGCGGACAGGTGATTGGGCAATCTATGCGTTCCGTTTGCCACCAAATGCTTATGGAGAGTCAGCTGCGTTGATGCTTTGAAATAGTGGCAGCGCTGGCTCTCCAGCACTTGTGACTACAATGTTACATCATTGCTAGGAGAACTCAATTGTTATGCGAACATGTTGGCTACAAACATCACGACACACAGCTCCCAGTAAGCAAAGATATTTTTTGATGTTGTTACTACCATTGCTCAGTAACAATTTTATTGGCAATGCTTCAGCACCCGTTACTATGGATTAACAACAACAATCCACCGTGGACCACCATTGCCCACTATGAACCAATACTTAGCATCACCATCCGCCATCATGTTTTCATTAACCCACCATCGCCAACCACAATGAGGCAATAATCAAATTCATCACACCATCAATCTCAACAAACTTTGCTGGCATTCACCAACCATTGAATTATCCACCATTAATTAATCATGAAAAATCGTGTGCCGATAACGGTCATCAACCATGAGCCAACCATGATCCCATGTCATCCCACCATTTGGTGAACGTGCACTCCTGGTAGCTCCAACTGCTTCCCCCGTTGAACGGGCTGTTCAGGATATCCCCAAGCCCTGGCCCAGCTCATCGCCTCCCAAGCACCAGCCAGCATCCCACCATCCTCCTGCAGGGGCATCAGCAGTCTTGTAGGCCGTTGCAACGGCCCAGACCTGGCGTTTTGGTGCGCCCCACTGGAAAGTGACAGTGGTTGGTTGAACCATTTTTGGTTGATGCAAGTGGTCATGGCATTATTTGTCGGTCAAAATGATCATTATAAGAAAAATCAAAATTGTCCAACAGCTTAGTCAACAATTTGTTGACCATATTGCTTAATTTAACCACATTCCGTCCACATGTTTTGCTTTCAAATACACAAAAAAGCGGTGTTGACCAGAACAAACATCATATTAATCATATTCACATATATTCAGTACTAACATGTACTAACTATACCCATGAGTCAACGCTATGCCTAACCATTCTTGTTCGGGATCACAATCCAGGTCTTAGTCATGATAATTTCAGAAATGTTTATGCCAGCAAGAAAAAACCTGAATGATCATGACATCATAGTTGCCCAGAAGGGCCAGCCACAGGTAGTATTGCGACATGCTGTTTACTAAGAATGTTTGCCATTCAACTCCTCATGTCCCTTGCCTGCGCGCTATGGGCATGTTGTGAGTTTGCAACCCCCTTTTTGCCATGCACTGGGGGCTGATGACAACATCATGGCACCAAAGACTTTGAATGTGTATGAGTGAACTCGCATCATCATTTGACGCAGTGCTGTGTGCCACTTGAGCTCATTGGCAGTTAACCAGAATGCTGGTGGGGTACGGTACCAGTTTAGCAGGAAACCATGCTTTTAGGGGATGCCCCCCTATTAATCAACCAGGGGTTTATCAATCCAGGGTTGGCATTCATAAACCTTCTTCCCTGATGACCGTGGTTCTCCGTGGTTAAGACTGATGAATGACCGCTCGGAAGTGTCACCAGCTCCGACATAAACATCGACCCAAGTAGTGAGGATTCCTGGTGCAAATTGGTGCCACATGTGGATCAACACCCCAACTAATCCAACAAATCAAGACTGTGATCGAAATCATAGACTGGTTGGCGGTTTCAACCCCATGAGCAATTTTAGTCAGCCCAACATTTGTTAATAATTACTAGGGAAAAGAAACATGTTTGAAAACACCAACCAGTAGAAGTTTAACTTTTTTGGGATCAAAGCGTTTTGATCAAGAAGTACCAGCATCTACAGTCCAAACTCTGATCATTTCCCAGCAATCCAAGGGTCAAACCATGATCTGATGAGGCACAAAGAAGATCCTTCCGAAGGGGTTGCAACGGTGTGAAAAATTGATCTTTCCACAAGAGCCGGCAGGATATGGCAGGATCACCAACCAGGTGACACCACGAATCGTGACACTTCTCTACCAAGGGGCCAAGGAAAGAAGCAAAGTCATCATGGGCCTCGACACAAGTCAATCACGCCCGCATGAAATGACGGCCCTGTCACGAAAGTAGGTGCTGACTTTGTTTCGTGATCGGAGCTGGTCAATGATTGAGATCTTTATCTCTCTGGTTAGGGTTGCTCTTGATAATTTGACAATTGACAATTGTTCTTATCGTTTCGAGAACTAGCCTTACAGCAACGAATAACTATTTCTATGTCGAAACTAAGTTGTAAATGGCATCTACTCGAACGTGTTGATGCTATCTTCAAGAACCGCAACTGTATCGACCCAAAATTCTCGGCCCCACAACAGCCACTCATCACTGGTTGGGAATTGGCTTGGCCTCAAGCACATCAAGCTCTGCATAAATTTGTGCAATGGCCACAGTTGGGTCCAACAATTGGGGCTATCCTCCCAGAGACTCCTTCGTTACTGGGGACTACCATATCTGGGGTCATGCCAAATACAAGGGGCTTCAACCACGGTTGCTAGCAAGCAGCATTTCCCAGCGGATACTGCCGATTGCTCTGGCGATAGCTTGGTTCTACCCATGTCACCACATGGCAAGACACCAGGCCACCGCCCAAATAAACACTAGCTTCGTTGTTCATAATGCTCATCAGGGATGGATGGTTCTGCAACGCTACTTCTTTCTGTACTATGAGCCCTGATTTGGGTGCTGGACATCGGAAAGATGTGTCCAACACCCAACGAATCCCCAAGCAGTTTTGCACATGATACAAGACGGGAAAACAACAATACACCCCTCCCCAATGCCTCGGCTGTTTTCTTTTCAACATTTTTTCTGTGCACTGTTTGTCGTTGGGTGCCAGGCATGACAACATCAAAGACAACAACACCAACACAAGCAGGACCAAAACCGAGAATAAGACTGGCGTTGAGGGCGATGAGAACAACAACAACAACAACAACAACAACACCACCACCACCACCACCACCAACAACAACAACAACAACAACCACAACCACAACCACAAGCACAGCGACAACGACCACCACCACAACAACAATAGCAAGAGCAAAACAAGAAACAACGATCACGACAACCACATTGTCACATACAACAGCAGCAGTGACAACCTCAACATCAATATCAGCTACCACAAAAACAGCCCAAACCGCAACCACTGCTCACAACTCGCGCAGCATCAGCCGAGCAGCGTATAGGAAGAGTCCGCTACTCACTGCGGACGGGGTGTAATAGGAAGTTCGATTGACGGATAGAGCGTGAGAGAGGGGCTCACAACTCCCGGGCTACCGGCAGAACTTGAGCCCTGCGACAGTTGAGAGCAAGCTGAAGCCATTGCCACAGTAGTGACAACTCGAGGATATAATCGCTTGGTGGCTGGTGAAACTTTTTTTTTGCCTTTGAGGTGGGAGAAAACTTGGTGAACATGCATGGCTCACAGCTTGACTTGTGGGATGTCTCCTGGGCATTGTGCCTGAAACTTGGAGTGATAGAGCCTGGGAGTCCACCAACATTGAAGCCAATTGGGGTCCTGTTGGTAGAGTAAACCCCTTAGTCAATGGTTGTTGCAGTAAGAAATCAAAGCCATGAAAACCAGCAGGTCTTGGAGATCCCACTGGTATAGCTCCATCCTATTTCATACGGGTCTACTGTTTCTGGTGGTCATGGTGATACATCGTCAAGACATTTGGGTGGGTATGAGTCAATCAATGGGGGAAGAACTTGTCTTAGTAACGATGTTCCCATCTCGTTGGTATGTTGTGAACTGGTGCCTTGGTCAACGTAGAACTGACAAAGCCACCAACGAGCATGCAAGGTTTTACCATGTTTTACCGGCTAGATCTGTGAGATCATTTGTTTTTACTGTCATCGTTTGTCAAGCTAGTTCTATGTACCAGGACTGGTTGTTATCCAAGTCAGGGTCACTAAGTCAAGCAACCAATGTTGCACGCGATTTTGGCAGCCCTTTCTCAGCAGCTTGAGTTTTTTCTCCCATTGCGACACTGTGAGGGCCGGGCCCAATTTACCACAGTGTGGCAGCACCACCCAGTTACATAGAGTCCTGTATAAACAAACGCACTACACATCTGTATTCACTGTGACTCTCGTCATTATCAGTGTTCAGCTCCCATCCCTCGACTTACCTACATCGTAGTTGGTAGTATCCATTCTCGAGTAGAGCCATAAAAATACTCTTGTCCTAACCATGGTGGCCGCTTGCTGTACCCACAGTGGGTTTAGTCAACCTTAAATACCCAGCGGGCAAACACTCAGCCTCACTGTGATAACTTGAGGGTTCGCAGCACTCAGCTATCAGAAAGGATCGTCGTGGTGGCTCAAAAAGGCCCCTTGCGAAACACGAAAAACATCTCAGAAACGATACTTTTCACCTACCCAACGCAACTACTAACCCAACCTGGTCTTTCCATAGTGGACTTTTTGTAAGTGGAGGGGCTATCCCTTTGCATCTCCTGCCGGTCTTCGGCGGAGAACCTCCCGTGCCATGTTGGCACGGGGCTACAGCCGCAAACGCGTGCCATGCTCCTGGGGATGTGCGGGTTGATCTTGGGGACGACCAAGGGGCTGATGGATATGACCCAGACCCTGGTGGCGATGCTGGTGAAAATCACATGGTTAAACAGGTAAAAACAATTCTGAATAGTGGATTTTCTACGTCCAGGTCAGTTTGCCGGAGTGCAACTAGTTGAACATAACTCATGAATCTTCATTGCGATGGACGCTGTATGCCTGAAATTTTCCCTGTGCAAATAAGTGCCGTTCTACATATAACTGAGGCCATCTATAATGTAAGCATACAAGAAC
This sequence comes from Symbiodinium kawagutii, assembly GCA_009767595.1. Classification (NCBI taxonomy): domain Eukaryota; class Dinophyceae; order Suessiales; family Symbiodiniaceae; genus Symbiodinium; species Symbiodinium kawagutii. The sequence goes on from VSDK01008367.1 coordinate 213,234, forward strand.
ACCTTATGAATTTATGGTGTGAAGTATTGCATCAGAATTCTTTGTGGCCACCAGTGATGGAGAGTTTCGAATAATTTTTCGCTGATGATTCCCCATTCATCGAACAGCCACTCTGCGAACTTGGCTTTGTGGAGAGATCGTCATGAAACTGACGCAGATCCAACAGTTGATTTACCCATCAGATTAATAATGACTGGTTCACCAATCCTGACCTTCTATTGTAACGCACAAGATCTGAGAAACGACAAACAAATACCTTTATGTCATTATGTCGGATTTTCTCTCTGCCACTGACAAACTGTGTTTGAAAAAGCTATAACTAGCACACATGTTAAATTTAGCCTCACAGTACTACGCAACCAACAAATCTCTCCCAAATATATCCAAGTTGTTCAAATCTCAAGCGTGCCCTGCCATTCAAGTTTGAAGCATATATTGTTTTGTTCAGAAATGGTGTACCTACCAGCCATCCAATAATATTGGGGATTATATAGTCAGGAAACTACCATTTCAAAGCGCGTCCATAATCCAACAAGGACAGCGGCACAAGCAAGGTGAGCGCCCCATCATCTAAGATACAAATGCCAACAATTGATGCAAATGCTGGTACCAAACGACCCAGCATGGATCAACGGGCTATTCTCAATGCTATTCTTGAATTTTCATGACTCAACAAAGCACACATGTATAGACTAAACATAGAATAACATAGAATAACATAGAACTTGATGTAAGTGCTTTCCTAAGTTCCAATCGTTGCTGGTTTTTCGAAACGCATGTTTAGCAGTTTAGCACCGCACGGGCAACTACACCCAGCATGTGGTTGTGATACATGCGGCAAAACCAGGCTACCTGAGATCAGCAACAGGGGTAGCTACCACCAGGTCCAACCGGAACCAAGTGGCATCCTGCTAGTGATCAATGGTGGCTCCTTAGATCCACGAAAGAAGTGGATGGTCCATCACCAATATGCTTATAGCCAATGGTTGGGAGCATTTTGGATCTACCAATATCAACCATTAATGATCGTTACTATACTATATCATATGGTATATTGTTTCACCACTCCTGGTAGCTCCTGTCCTCGCGTAGTAAAAGGATAGCACTGGATACAGCTCTCCTTCATAACCGCCCGGTTGCCCGGTTGGGCTCTCCATCATGGCCATCCCATGGCCTCCCCCCGCCTCAGCGAGCAGCATTTTGATGGTCGGACTCAAACAGTTCGCTGCTAAGTTGATGGACATCCCAGAGCGCTTGTAGAGCGTCTGGCGCGCCACGGTGCAAACGGCTGCGGGTCCCGGGGTAGAAACTGCGGTGGGAACCCTGGTGAAGCATGGAAATTTCCAACGGTTCGGGTACGAATCACCGAAAAAACACTGAGCAAGAGATCTTCTTAACACATGTTTCAGGTCTAGTGAAGTTTGATTCACCGGAGGCCGAAACTGGAAGAGAATTAGGGGTCTTGAATAGTTGGCTCGGCTTCTTGGGTATGGAGCTGAGCACCGGCAACATAAAACATGTAAATAACAGCTCATAGACCGGATGATGGCCAATGAAACTGTGAACCACCCACGAAACTGGTGCAAGGACTATAGTCAAAAGGGTGCAGAATCACCTAAGCCATCCATTGCATAGCTGGCATGCGCTAGTGCTGCTGCTTGTCATCCTCCAACCAGCGCCAATGAGAAATACCGAAACAGCAGGTCCAAAGTCCAAGCAGGTGCCAACCGTGTTGCTGCTTCCTTCTCCTATCCTGACCATTGTATTGTATTCACCAAACTTGATGCAGGAGGGTCAGCATAAGTTGTATACATAGAAATGGTCAGTGCTAGCTACACTGCTGCAGGATGCATGGAGGGTAATCCATTCCACAGTGGAATGCATCACAAATATCCCAACGCGTGTCGCACGTCGGTCGTTTCCTGTGAGTTAGTAAAGGTCGTCTGCGATTATTTTGGGGCGTGCCAAATACAAAGTCCCAATTCGCTAAGCGGACATGTGGGTGTTTCTCAAAATAGGGGTACCTCTAAATCATCCATTAATAGTCATTTATATTAATAAACCAACCATTTTTGACAATCGCTAAGTGTGGAACATTGGAGATGATTGGAATCGGAACCTGCCAGTCTGCGCTACAGGCAGTGTCGCAGGCTCTACTCAAAGAAAGAGTCGAACGTCCGTAACTGGTGCCCCTCATGAATACGTTGTTGCACTCAACGCGCCACCCAACATGCCAACCAACCCAGCTGATCATGATCGACCCAACTGATCACGACATATCCCATTATTATAACCTGACATGATTTGCTATATATCCATCACTGATAACCCAGCCAGCTGATCCTGCAATCCCCGACCCATCATCGTTGGCTCAGTTCCTATCGCATCACCATCCACCCAGCGACACCTCTCCAGCAATGGAGGCTGTGAGGTCACTAAGCTGGTTTCCTGCGACCAGGTGCTGTGACTAGGTAGTCTGGTTGGGGAGTTTCAGGTGGGTTTTGGTTCATGGTTCACTTTGGTCAACAGCTACTCATGACATATACCCATATGGCCCCTATGTTCAATGTAGATGGTTTTAGTGTGTGTTTTATGAGCGTTTTTTTTGGTTGTAATATGTTGTAATGATTTACAATGACAATGGTTTCAATAGTACAATGGTTTTCATGGATAGAATGGTGGGGTTCCAACCTTTCCGTTGCTTTTCATTGATTGTTTGTAGGCTTTTTCTAGGCGACAAACATGAATGTTTGAGGGACATCACCCAGGACAGGAATCTCACCGTTTGAGGTCCATATATCCGAGGCCTACAATATCTAGGCCTAGCTATGCTACTCTGTCTGTGAGCCAGCCCTACAAGGAGGCTGCAGAAGAAAGCTCTGATCCATTCATATTTCATGTGTATGGTGCTTGCTACCCCTCATTTCACTAACCATTCTGGACCGCGCCATTGGTCACTCTTATATAATCATCTTTCATCCTGCCTGACTGCTGTCAACTTGTTTTAAGTTAAGTGTTACCTAGATGAGAGCTTCATAGTAATAAACCGCCAAATATCTCAGGTAGATCACCAGCTTTTGATCATTCACCGCATCCACCCGCCTATACGAGCGATCAGCATGAAGCATGGGTTATCTTAACCACCATTTGGCCAGGCCACTCCTGGTAGCTTCAAATCGTTCCCGCTTTAAAGGGCTAGTGGCCCCTGAATGGCTCCGGCCGCAGGTCCCTCCCAACCATCAGCCAACCATGAGCCCTGGACCTGACAAGTCCAGGAAAGCGATGGACTTGGGAAGGGCCAACCTGTGACTCGGGTGGTGGGGAATGGTGGAGTGAAATGCTGGCGAGTTGGATGGGCAGTGGCGTAACAAAGTGATGCCTGATGCTGGCACCAAGCGATATGCGGCCCAGAGCCGGGCAAGATGTCAGCAGCAACCCGAGAGGGTGAGTTTACTCAGTTTACTGTTCTTTATTGATCTTTATGGTGCTTCATGATGGGTGTTTATGATGCTTCGTTCAAAAACTGTGCCAAGAAACGCGGGAACCAGCAATGTTTATCTTCACCACTTACTCTCAAAATAGAGGACCCGGACCCTCCATATCATCCAGTTTATTAACCATTGAGAGTCATAAACCATCCATTGGGGCGCCCTATCTTAAGAAACACCCATGTTGGTGATACCATCATCGTTGCTTCAGTTCCTATCCGACCAAACGTCGCACCTCCCCAGTGGTCACCACCCTTGGCGCTGGCCACCACCCTTCGACCACATCTTCCCAGCCATCCCTTGGACCAGTCATGGCACAAGATCTGCGTGGCGTCTTCGTCGACGAGCTGCCCCCGCGCAACCGACAGCGCCATCAACGCGGAGGACGACAGGTGCTCCGCTAGGGCCTGCGGATCCCAAGGAGGGCACCACCGGCACCGGCACCAATGGTGGAGCAGCCCTTGAGGGGTACAAGGGCCTGGTTGCAGCCTGGTGGTAATGAGCTGGTGAGGTACCAGGGTGGTATGGTTTTCTGAGCAGTTTTTTGGTTGGATGGTGAGCGTTGAAGCTCATTATAAGCGTGGTCACTGTGGTGATTTCCTTGAGGTTAAGTGTGGTGAAGTACCCAAATAACAATTTTGACCTTGGTGACAAGCTAGTGGTGATAAAAGATTTCATCCGGCCACCTTCCAACTAAAGGTTCATCCACAAAAAAGGCGTTCATGTCTCATTCCATGGTAACCTATCCTGTAAGGGAACACTCAGCCGTACATCCGAGCATCAATTTATATAATCATGAACACTGGCAAGGTTTGTTTGAGCACTACCAATCCAATTGTCGCCTTTCAACCACTATGATTTGATGATAAGAATGGAAGCTGAACTGCAAAGTTGTCTACAATCAACGAGAACACAGGGTTAAAGTTGGCAGCAAGTTGCTCCGTAACATATTGATGGCAAAGAGTGTGACGGACAAAAAAATCACAAAAATAACATAAAATAACCATAAGACGCATCAGCCATCCCAGAGAAAAACTAGCAAAAACCTGCACATCAACCAACCAACCATCAACTCGCTAACCAACATCAAAAACCACCCACCCACCCACCAACCTCAAAGCCAACCTCAACCCTCAACCAACCAACGTCACCTCAACCTCAACCAACCTCAACCAACCAACCAACCTCAGCCTCAACCTCAGCCTCAACCAAGCTCAACCATTAACCCACCTGCATCACCCGCCAGGTGGCACGTCTGCGGGGTCTCGCCTTGGCGCCGTCCTGTCCCACCTGGCAGTCCTCCAGCGCCAGCGCCTCCAGGCGAGTCTCGCGGTTGGCCGCGGCCCGCGGCAGGGCGTCGCTCAGGGCGCGCGCCAAGGCCTGGAACCCGTGGCGGAACTCGGCATCCCACGGAGCCCAGTTTCCCAGAAATTTTGGGGGGATTTTCTTGAGTTGTGGATTTTTTGGGAGTTTTTAGAAATTTTGATGCCTTTGGGGAAAATGGAGTTTTTATCCGAAGATTCTGGGGAGTTTTTATCTTGAGATTCTCGGTGAACCATAGGTTGTAGATCTTGAAATTTCTTTGGCTTGGTTTTTTGGATCTTTTTGGTTCTTTTGTTTTTGTTTTTTTTTGTGTGTTTGGATCTTTTTGGATCTTTTTGACTTTGGTGTTTGTCAGGATGGTTCTCACCGTCATCACTAAAATGACTCGCAATGTCACGAAACGATATTGCAAGGCCTGTTTTGGATATTGCCACAGCTACTAGAAAAACAAAACCCCGGCCCCCATAACCAATGAACTATGACATACTATGACCATTATCCAAGAAACTATTGACACATTAAGCCCATTATCTAACCCAGCGTCACCATTGTGAACCCATTCCACTATCATGGTCGCTTTTTTGTCACCCTTATGATAATTATAAACCTATCATGAGCCATCATTCAACCAGCATTTAATCACAATTGACTATCATGAAGATCATTCACCTGACTATTAACTATGGACCAATTCAACCAACTGTGGCTAGCCTTTTTTTGAACCCACCTGGTGTCAACCCACGGTCACACTCATATTGTTATAGACTGCTGGGTGTGAAATGCAGGGTCCTAAAAACATATGTGGTTTTGAGGCCTACGGTACCCTAAGGCAAGCTGAAAAATCTTGATTTTTTACCTCTAAAAATCCCACAGCCAAGACTGCCCTCCCAGAAAACTATCTCGATAGAAATTCCCATCTTTAATAAATCCCCATTCTGGACGTCTTATCTCAGGTTGTCCCTTCGCCTAGCTGGTTCTGAGCGATCTCCATCCTGGTTTGCAATCATTTTTTCAGATATGCCCGGTGTGCATCATCCGACATTTTCTTCCCTCCAAGCACAAGCCCAATGGATACACATACCTTGCAATGCTGCCGTCAAAACTCCTAGTTCACACCTCACTGCTGTTGGTCAGAAACATGCCGAAACAATGCCATGATGAGCACTGAAAAAATACCAACGATCCACAAATGCTTGGTGGTTTTAAGCCCTATGAAAAATATCCGTCAACTTGTCAATCAAACCGTCAGCCAAGACTAACAAGTGCCAAACAAAATCGGCAACACAAAAAACGAGGTCTGGCTCGGTCATAATCTTCACCACATCCTCCACGCATCGCCCGGCACCTGAACCCCAATGGGGCCGATGGGATTTCCACCCAGGTGGGTCCCCAGCACCAGCTCCTGGGGAACAAAGTTCCGCAGCCGGCACGCCCGTGCACGTGAAACGACATGGGCTATGTGGGCATCTTAATTCTTTGGGTAATGATAGCAACATGCTTTATAAACAACCTGGCTGGTGATTTCTAGCTGGTTATAATGGTTAATAATAGGGGATAATAGCCAACAATAGTGGGGGATATACCAGCAATATGGCGAGTTGGGTCAATATTAAGCAACCAATTTCATAGGGGATAATGACCAACCAATAATAAGGTAAACCAATGGCTAATGGTAGGGGAACCATATATTTTTGCATTTATCAATCTATTCATTTATCTACTTATGTTTTTGTTAACATAGTGCATGACGTGATGAACCTGTCATACCTACATGCATACAAGTGTGTATTTGTGCGTGCTTGCAATTAATATTTCTATGGTTGCTTTCGATTTTAAACACGTTTGTCTTATTTGTTCAAATGCCTGACGAAGGCACGTATCGTACCCTGGAACACCTGGTCGTCTGGAACTCCAGAACATCACAAGCCATGGAATTAACTACCAATTATGATATGGGGAGTTCTCAAAGCATGGACCCCCCAAGAATGGTTTGTTATTAAAAATGAATGATTTTGGATGATTTGGTAGGATCCCTATGACCTCAGAAACCATTTCAGCATTTTTTAAAACGAAACTTGTCCATTATGAAAATGATTGGTACACAATTATGACCTAGGGATCTATTATGAAATTCTATCAATTGGCGACAAGCTTAAGCCACTTGGAACTGGGCGGACCTTGCACCTTGGATACCTTGGAGCGCCACTCCAGCCATCAAGAGCTGGGACCAGCTGTCAATCTACCGAATCAGCCACCGATCAAGGTACGTTTGGAGGTTCTTCAAGTCATAGGGAAGCCTGAAAATGCAAACATGACTAATGTTGGATGATTAAGGGGCACCCCTCGTTTTTGAGACCCATATTTTTGTAGTGGCAAATGTTGACTACGATGTTAAGTATAAACTATATAGACGCTGGATAGATGCTTATTATGCTCCTTGGGCATGGTCTCCACGTCAGAAAGCAGCGACTCATGCAGCTAAATTAGCTAGGACAAAGAATTCAAGTAAGCTCTTGTGGCAAATTTACCGCTGGACCTACCAATCACACACAAGATCACACAAGCATATTGACCAAAATAATATGGTAATCATGTAACTTAGGTATGGCTCTTCTACCAATAAATCCAATAATATGGTTAATCATTCTCCGAAATACGCAACGCTATTGGCCTTTAATCCCCTTCAACCATGAAACCACTAGCCCCAAAAACAGCTGACCACTGCCATCATTGACCTCTTGACCACTACTAAGCACCGTCCCCCCAGTGTGAAACATCAAATTAAGCACGCAACAAAGTCTAATGAACCATCAATTCACCATCAATAATCTGTAGTGCTCCAAATCCCTTGTGAGACATTGTGAGACTATACTTGGGGCTGGTTTTTCTGGTCACACACCCGCACCTCGCAAAGTGCAACTGGAGCGCTACGGAATCATCACTCGACCGCCATTAAAAGCATCAATTAAACATCATCATCAACACGCGCCATAATCATCATCATGTTTTTCTTCAGGTCAAAACAATACAGTAGGCCATGACGAGCTGCTAAATGCCTTTGACCTCGCGAGAATTGTCATATATTGTCATCAAAAGAGGGCAGTGCGGGCGCCTGCCCCCCTTCGCACAACTCGCCATAGAACTCAGCTCCTGCCGAATCCATCTGGATCTTCCTCGCGTCCTTGATTCACGTCATCACGGAGCAAGCGCTCTGCGAAGCAGGGTGCGAGGTAGCCACTGATGACTTCCATGCTGCGGAGGTGCCCCTGACACAGGGTAAACTGCGCAAGGCCTGCAAGCGCGCCAAAAAATTCCTGGAGACGTTGAAGCGATGTGGCGAGCCGCCACCAGGAAGTACAATGCACTCCCTAGCAGCAAAGTGGTCTTGTTGGCGCGCATCAATCCGGTGTCAATCAAGCAGCGTTCGAGGGATCTGAGACCTGCTGCAATAGCCGGCAAGCTGCATACCGAGGGGTCTACCTGAAGTATGAAGGTCTCAACGAGCTTGAGTGCCGTCATTCCTGTGGCAAAAGCCTTCCTGTCTAGAAAGGCAGAAGCCAACCTCGAAAGGACTGCCGAATTGGCCATCGTTTTGCGGCCAACTGCATCAAAGAGGAAGACTGAGCTTGGGTATTTTCCATGCAGGATGTTACCCGATTCCTTCTTGAAGCCTTTCACCTGTTCAGATCCTGAGAACTCCATAGGATTTCAGCGTCAGAAGCTCTCTTCTGTTGCGGAGCGTGGGGGTTGACAGCAACCAAGGCCGTCGAGAGGTGAACCCTTCCATGAATAGATCATCAATCAGCAAATAAAATATCATCATCAATCACCATCAGCTTAAATGAACCACCATTTGATGATGATGATGATGATGATGATGATGATGATGACGACGACGACATTTAATCTGACGATTAACCTGACTAAAACCTGATTTTATAAATGATGGTGATCCACAATCACAATCAGACTGCCCTTAAAATCCCCAGCATGTCATACAGCGCTGCAGTCAACAAATCTTGCAGCACTTCGCGCGCAGTCCCGCACGTTGCTCCGCGGTAGCCGCGAGGCTAAGGCCTGGTTGAAGCGCGCTACGAAGCAGCCGCGGCCATTGGCGAGCGACCGGGGCAAGCAGTTCACCAAGCAATTTCCAACTAAACTATAGGGAAAAGTTCACCAACTAAGCAGTTAACCAATCAAGTTCGTGGGGGATCAGTTCACCAACACTAGGGAAAAACCAACAATACTATAGGGAAAAGTAGCTGGTTAATGATAGAGAAACCAATTGATTTGGCATGATTTGGTTTACCATTTGTCATGAAACATCGGTTACCAACGGTTGAAACTAGTAGTGGATCTGGGCGGTAAACCATGGTTCATGACAATGCTAATGAGTTGCTATTAGCCAATAGTAGTGAAGCAATGCCAGCGAATAGGGTTGCGCAATGGTGAATGACATGGCCAATAGTGACCTACGCCTCTGATGAAGGCTTAACCAATGATCAATTAATGGTTTCATGATGGTTGGATGATGGCGAACTAAAGGTTAATCAATAGTCAACTCGCAGATACTTAGCTGATGGTTAACCAGTGGTTGATAGGGGTTTATCAGGGGTGATTGGTGAGTTAATTATGGTTGGGTGATGGTTCAATGATGGTTCATGATGGGCTGATGTGGTTTGATAATGATCAATGTTGTATCAAAATCATGTTTGGTCGCACCACCACGGGTTGCTAATGATACTGTATAGGTTTTTCATGGTTGCTCTTGGGTATTTTTGTACGGTCGAAGGTTAGCAAGAAATGATGACGTTGAACAATGGATAGCACCCTGACTCACGATGGCTGATAACAGCAGCGTGACAACGGGTACAGTCGGTACAGTCATGTCGTATCAATTAAGCCACACGAACAGGTCAGTACGGCATCAAAAGAGGTTCATGATGGTACTAATAATTGGTTGCCAATGGGAATTACTCATAACGGATGAGACAGGTTTTATACTGATCAAAACTCGAGTCAGTATGGGCTTGTGATCATTCGCCCTCGCGTGGTTTGAAACCTAATGAACAATATAAGTGAACCAACCCACCATCCCAAAGTGATCAAGCGTCCCATTGGGATGTTATCAAGATGATGGATACCCTTGGAGTGTAGTGAACCAAGCGTCCCAAACCTTCTCGCCGTCCGAGGTGCGTCCAGAAACCACGGGGTTGTGACCCTGAAAAACCAGGTCAGAGTGTAGGTTCGCAACCTATTTCCGAACAGCTCAAAACCCTTCTTAAAAACCATCATAAACAACAAAATTTAAAATCATCAAGAGCTACAAACCGCTAAAAAGCCCGCAAAATCCAAAAAAAAACGTTTTCAAACCGCTCAAATCCTCTAAAATCCCTATTAAAAAACACCCTTCTGAGCCCCTCCACGCGACGCATCCCAAGCCCCAAGCCCTCCAACTCCCGGCGCAGCTGCGCGTCGCCTGCGCGCCCGCGGGGCCGATCTTGTTCCGCTCCAGCAGCAGCTTCTCCAAGGAGTCCAGCACCGGTAGGGCATCGGACAGCTCCTGGGAGCGGGTGGTGGAGGATGAGCAGCAAGGGGATGGTGATTGATAGTGATGATGATCGGTTGCTTCATGGTTGGCCAAGGGTTGACTGCGAGGGACAGTGACCAACAAGTAGTATTGATGGGTCATTGATCCATAGGTGAATGAAGGGTTGATTAAAAGGCATGATAAGCAACAAGAGTGTACGGTCATTGATTGATTGATTGGTGATGATGGTGATGATGATGATGAGGAGGAGGAGGATGATCAACAACAACAACAACAACAACAACAACAACAACAACAACAACAGCAACATGGTGAACGAAGGGTTGATTATAGGATATGATAAGCAACAAGAGGGCATGGTCATTGATGGTGATGAGTATGGTGATTGATCCGGAGGGTTCAGCTCATGGTGGTCAAGTGATTCATGTATAGGGGGATACACATAGTCTGAGTTTTAAGCCTTCTTCTTGGACCAAAACTACCGTGAGTCTGATGACCATGCATGGCGGGCAGAGTTGTGCAGAAATTGGCACCCGTGAGGGGATCGGGTCCAACTGTAGTGACGTGACAAGTCCAGCTTGCATTCGCTGGTAGTACTCGCTTCAAAGACACTTCAGTGAGGGCTTCTCAAAATAAGGGACCCCAAGATTGCTTGCTTGTTGTAAATCATTCATATTGGACGATTCGGTGGTACCCCTATGACTTGAGAAAAATCCAAGTGGATGGCGCAACAGGAATGGAACTCGCAAACACTTGGCCGTGACGGCACGCAGCCCTTGAACACCAACTGGATCTGAGGGAAACCGGCTGAGAAGGACCAAGACGTTCCCAGAACAGCTGATGGCTCGGCATATCCGGACTTTGGGACACCCAAGTGATCTCTTTCCCCTGCCAGGGGGGTTATGAACGACCAACCAACCAAATGGTTGATCGTGATTTATGATGGTCGGTGCATCATCAACCCTTATTGATCACGCCTAAAGCATGGCTTATCGCTGTAAACCACGCTTAGCCGTTTCTAACCCCTCTGAACCATTGGCTGACCATGCGTCGCAGGCTGTGTTTTCGCCATTGCTTAGCCATGTTCAACCAGTCTTGTACCAGTATTTACCAGTACCAGCCATCATATGGCGTTGACCTTTATTGAGTAAATTAGCCATTACTAGCGCTCCAAACCATAAATAATCATGAGTCGAAAGAACCATAATCACAACTGACCAAGCCAGGCCGAACCTTCAGCACCATCAAATTGGGCTGCTAACGAGGCTCGGCCATGCCACGATCTCCAAATTTGTTGGCACTCCTTGGGCGTCATGGGTGGGGCCCGCCATCCTAAGTAATGTTGGCTAAGTGTTTGTTGAGGCAATTCGGATCATTCAGGGTGAAAAAATATTAGAGTGCTTGCCTAATGGCAAGCAAGAATGTCTCATGATGATTGGTCAATATCAACCATTCACTTTACAAAATGCTTGCACAGTGCTAATCGTAGTGGTCAATAGTAGGGCGTGATGGGAAAATGTGATCAACACCACTGGCACCAGGGTGACGACTGATGGGACGAAGCTCCCGGACCTGTGCAGTGACTTTGTGCAGTGACGAATGGCCTGGGAGGTTGGGAGGTTTGTTGGTTGATTACTAGTCCGGGCTGATATGGATGCTTCTCAAGCCATAGAGGGGCCTCCCAAATCATCCCCAGTGATCAATGGGGGCCCTATATGGCTCTTTTTGGGTCCCCCAAGTTCCGAGCAAATAGAATGGTAGCTTTCTATCTGGCTTTTTCTATGTGGCTTTTTCTAAATGGTTACCCATGACCAATGAGCATTTTATGTCACAGCCTCGGCGATTGCGTGACCAGCAGCCATGGGAGGCCTAGGCCTAGGTCAAGCAGCTGCCACCGCCACCGCCGAGGCTCAAGTTGAGCTCCTTGAGGTTGGCCGCTGGCTGCCGAGACTGTGCCAGCAACCGCGACAGGAAGCTGAGGCCCAGATCCCCCACGCCGCACTCCACCAGCCTGCCATGGTGGCAACGGTGCTTGGTGGTTGGTTGGTTGAGGTTGGGTCCAGGCTGGTGGGCTGGTTGGTTCAGGTTGGTTGGCTCAGATTGGTTGAGGTTGGTTCAGGTTGGCCGGCTGGTTGGTTACTTGGTTGGTTGGTTGCATGATGGCTGATGGCAGTTCACCTGAGGGTGGCTAGTGGTAAATGATCTGTCGAACGGCAAATTTGCTTAAATCATTATATCAAAACATGAAGACCAGTTTGTAACATGTAAAACCATACGCATGCAGGCATGAAAAATACCAACAACTTGACAACTTGTATATCTCTCTCTCTCTCTCCATTGCCATCCCGAAGTAATACCAAATTTTGACATTGTTCTTGTCATACTGAGTGCCATCCTTAACCATCAACACTTCACCATCATTCAGCAGCGCTGCATCGCCTGACCAGCAAGCAATCACTCAATCATCAGATAGCTATCTTAGAACATTAACCCATTATCAAAGAATCATTCAACTGTCATTTCAACCGGTATGCAATCATTTAACCATCCACAATCAACTATCATCAAGCCATCAACCCTCTCAGTCAAGCCGATGCTTCCCGATGGTTGGCCAACCGCCACACCAACCCCTTCCCGGCTTCAAGAGCTTCAACAGCGCCTCGCAATTTGTAGGCGAGAGGACCAGGGCCTTACGAAACCACAGACCTTGGTGGCATGCCCACTTCCGACCAAAGGAGAACCATGGCTGCTGAAGGATGGTCACTATGGTGATAGCTACCATGGGCACCCGAAACCATAAAAAAGGTAGGTTCTTTCGCCTGCAAAAAAGGTTATAACTTATAACCTATAAACTGGCTGGTTTTGGGGCCAATGGTAATTATAGTGGTTCAACACTGGTTCATCATGCTCCACTCTGCATAATAATAATTGAGAGTTGTTAATCGTGGTCAATCTCGTGCCATTAAGTGGCGATTAATCCTGAGAACAATGCTAGGAAAGTGTCTTGGAACCATGTTGGCCTGTGTTCATCATCTTGTGTGCGAACGTATCCTCAAGCATGATCTACTGTAGTTTATGGAAGCCATGCTGGCCCAAAAAATTTGCGCCCTACCTCAAGCTCAATGTTTCAATCTTCAACTTGTCAAATGGTCTTGCCGCTGGCTTTGGGCCAACAGGATTAGAACCACGACATGAAATAAGCTCTTTCCAATCTAGATGACTGCATATGACTAACGTACTACCAACATTGACCTATCAACCAGTCTACTGCAATGGGCTCCCACCTGGGTACTTCTTGTTGCAACCCCCATTTTAGGCTAGGTCGTGGGCGAAAAAACTTGTGGCCATACAATGGACCCATGCCATACTTGCGCAAAGACTACCAGTGAAAAGGCGCTTCATTTACCTCACAAGTGCTGCAAAAGATGCTCTAAACTTCTAGTGGCGTAAATCATTCCGAGAAAAAAACACCGGCATAAAATCAGCGAAAAATCATCCTTGTTCAACTACACAAGGTGCAAACATCGCTTGAATAGTGAGACATGGAACACATGGGTTTATACTAAGTTTGTAAGTTTATAAATTCATACGACGATTTCACGGTGATCTGACGATTAAAATGATAGCGATCCATGCGCATCCCGGCATTGATGAGTCTCCCTGGTCTTCCTGGAGCAACACTGTCTTCGCGGGAAAAAATCAATAGGATTCGAATCTAGCAATATAGTGGTGATACTGGAAAAAGTCGATACTACTGATGAAGTAAAACTGGTGCTGATCATCTGTTATACCAATCCTTCCATGAAAAACACACATTTCACCGAAAGAAATCCAACTCAGCGATGAAAATCTCAGATCCGCCATGAGAAAGGTCCCAAGGCGCAGCGCCGAAACGGCTCACGCCGAGGAGCAAGGCTGCAACCCATGTCGCCCAAGTTCTGCCGGTTGAAGATCATCTCCTGGGAAGACAGCCTGGAGCAACGCGCGAGGTGCTAGCCCTGGTGTTTGGCCTTACCGACTCATATGGCTATGGGTCAATATTAAGGTGGTTAATAACTAACAATAATAACTCCAATAATGGTGGTTAATAACCAATAATGGTGGTTAACTAACCAATAATAACCAATATTCCGACTCAATATTAACTAACCAATTTCATGGTGGTTAATAACCAACAAAACTATAGGCAAACTAATGGTTAATGATGGGGAACCAGGGGTACGGGGTGAACTGACCCACAGCCATATGGCTTAGCGACCACTGCAATAAAAATACATGGGATATCTATCTAAGTTAGCCTAACTCATCAGTTTGACAGCAACCATTAGATACATGGGTTAGGGACCATTATGATAGCAACCACCGTAGTTCATAACCTCGGTTTTTACAAACATAAAAAGGTTGCAACCTTTGTGATAGAATATGATGGGTGGATAAATAGCTAATTTATAACCTTGAAAAACCAGAAGGTAACTTATAGCCTTATTAACTCCTATAGCCAAGGTTTACAAAGTGGGGATGTGCACCCAAGCAACCATCATTCAGGAGCACTAAGAATGATTATGATCAGCTAGGTAACCATCAACTACAGTAACCACCATTTGGGCCATCCACCATGAGTCAGCCAGCCATCATCAACCATTCAAAACATCTTGCAAGTATCAATGGTAAACAATCATTCTTAACAATTAACGTTTTTGGACCTGGCACATCATGGCACTAAACGCCCTTTGCTAGCCATGATCAACCATTGGTACATTGTAGGTAGGATTAGCATCATTAGTCAACTATCATTATACTGTCCTAATTAACTATCCACCAACTTGTAATATCCACTAACTGGCCATCAATTAACCAATAAACAACAATTTCGAATCATCAACTAAACACTCCAATCATGATTAACAGTCATCTACTGGATGGAGTTTCATAAATAACCACAAATATGATTTTTTGATTGTCATTCGTGAATTGAGGTTCTTAGGGCTGGTACCGGTATATTGACCACCATATCAGTATCACTATAGTGTCCTAATTAATCAACAAGATCAACTGTAATTGGTTCATATCCATTGCAGTAATTCGCCATGATTGTAACTGCAAGAAGCAACAAACATGGATTGAACCATTAACTAATTAGCTGACAGGAATGAATTTGTTATGATGAACAATCATTCTTATCGATGGAATTGCTTAAACACTTCCAATCAATCGAACTCACAAACAGTGCACTAGACTCATCCAAATCCCATCCCCTTAATGGCAAGGTGCTGGCAGGAGTCTCATAATTGCTCCGGGAAGTGGAACACAACAATGAGCAAACATTCAATTCGTGCAATGGGAGGTTCATATTGAATTTATAAAGGGGCCCCAGGTTCCCCCATTCTGCTTGCTCAATAGCTGATGGTTTCTCCCGCGCATTTATGCGGTTTATAAATCAATACGGGTGGACAACCAATGTAAAAAGCAAGAACAAATGGCACTATGACCCATAAAACCCCGCGCCCCATGGTTACATGGGTCTTGTCTCACCGGGTTGTGAAATGCAGCATGCCAACCCTTCATATCGCAGCTGGCCCATACATGTCCACCAATGCGTAGCCATCAGACATGGGATGTTTGGACCACCACATTGGTCTTTCAATCGGTTGATCGACATCTAGCTATAATTATCCAAACGAACCACCATCTGGTCTTTGGAGGGATGCACGGCTGGTAAGGGGATATACACGTACCTACATCAAGGTGACGAATGAAAACTTTACGACATTTGGGAAGCCGTCGCGGACAAACGTGATTTTGAAATCGGCACGGTTTCTATGCCGTGTTTTTTGAAATCTTTTTTCAAAAACGTGAACTAGTTTCTTTCCGAAAAATTGAATGGCCATTGCCAAACAATATTCCAATATAAATTGTTCGGGTGAAAAACGTCGACCCACGAACGAAGGCGCACTTCTGCATCAATGCTGCCCAAGGGAAGACATCAAGACATAGTGGACGCATCACATAATGAGGTTCATAGTTTTGGCCTAGCCATTTCCCGCAATTATTTTTTGTTTAATCGATGGTGGCTAAGTTTTGTTAATTGAAAGCCATTTCCTAGCCATTTCAATTGACTACCGCTTTGTTTGATGAGCAACTCGGCGCGAGAAAATGATGAACCAGGTGCACAAGGGATGATTAAAAAGTGCTTTGGCGCGACAAATCTCAGAAAATGACATATGCCGATGGCCGGGCCCATGCTGACGGCAACGCTAGGGAGCTGGAAGCCGGCTTTGTCCGCAGCTGGCGGTGGTGAAATCTCTGGCACGTAAGCTTCGCAACGCTGCCAAGTTCGGCGCCAACTTTGGGCTTTGATGGCGGGCCTAAAACAAACGCCTGGCCAACAGAACTTTTAACACGCTGGAGGAAAATGCAAACATCTGCGGGCCAATCAATTGGGCACGCGTTCATCTGGGAGGCACTAGAGTTGTATGGTTGTTTCTGTCCCAAAGGTTCACACCTCTTCAGGCTGCATGTTTTTTCACGTGATCATGCCAACCGTGGGCGCTTTCTGCCTGTTTCGGTGTCTCCGATGACCGTGTCGACTGCAATGCTTTCTTGGTCGAGGGGCGAACAAAAGTTTTGCTATGAGAATTCCCAACCGAGGCCGATGGGACTGGCAAGTGGGCTGCGAGCTGAGCCATGAGAATAGATCATAAGAATACAAATGGGGGAAACCATTGGAAGACCGCAGGAGCACCATTAAATCTCAAATTTTTGAATCCGAAGTGAGCACGCCTAAAACTACCGTTCGGCCTGGTTTAGTTTATCGGGGAGGAATAGCCCAGCTGTTGGGGGCCCATAGTCGTTTGCAAATATCCGGGAGCTTCGGGTGCCTTCCAGGGACACAGAGCTGATTCAACCACAGTTGTTGCAGCCAGCAACTGCTGTGGTCACCAGCAATTTATCTGAAGTGGCTGACTGAATGCAGGGGTAATTTTTCGCGCAACCAGGTGCTACAGAAAGTAACCATGGGACCATACTTCTGCATGCTGTGCTTTACAATAACCATAACGGAATGACGAACAATACAATAGTATCACCCATTTGAAGTCATGGCGCACAAACATTTCATGATTGTGACGATAGACAGATCAAGAAGAGTGATGGTAGTTGTCATGCCTAACAATAGCTCAATAAGTAACAAGAATGTGTCATCAATGTAATAATAATTACTGATGATCATACGCAGCATGGATATAACCAACAGCTATCCAGAACAGCTAGATTGTTTATATGGATTACCTATGATTACCCTCTGGTAACCTAAGGCAGGGCAAAGGATAATCCACCAAATGCAGATTGCTCTATTGAATGTATTGGTTATATAAGCTCATTTTCCAGCCAGCTATGTTGAATTACAGGAGTAAACCATCCGCTAATACCATGTATGGCTTGGTCATACAAAGTGGCACCCACAAGTCATAAGTTCTCAAGATTTGCCCTTTTACCATGGTTCCATCTACCACCACTGGGAATTACACTAGTGGCAAGTTAACTGACTGAGCGGGGTACCACTCTGCGAGCTAGCACATACCATCTCAAACACCATCTGTTTTTATCATCATATACATCTTCTACCGCTCGGTTCCACCGCCCCTGGTAGCTCCTGGCACCGCTCCCCTTTCAAGTCCTGGGCACCCTAGCTCCGACGGACGCTCCCAACTACCATCCGTCTCACTATCTCAAGCTGCTTGTCATCAACTCATGGCTGTAGCCAGGGCACCAACGGCAGGTCCCAACCCCAAACCTACCCCCCCAACACCCCACGACGGCCGTGATGAGTCCCTATAAAGACATGGGGCTGGAGCTGACAACATGACCAACTGGCCAACCCGTTGCTGATGCTCGTGGATGGTTGCAGTTTGGATATGTCAACGATGCGCATGTGCAGCACCACATGATCAACCACTACTATCCGGTAGATCATATCGATTGGACATCCTCCTTGATATCAGGGGAAGCACCTTGTGCCAACATCTGTATAGTAGGTACAACCTGGTTGTCATAATTAAGGATTTTATTGCTATAGAGTGGCTGCGCATGTCGTGGAACTAATTCTAGAAGTGGAAATGGAGAATCCATCATTTTAGATCATCTTATACAGTTCACTTCTTCAGAATGGTGATTCTCAAGCTAGCCAGGTCTACCAAAAGGTAGTCATTATGAGTTCTATCTGTTTGCTGATCTTTTTGGGCCGCCACGGCCAACCAAAAGCTATGGACATCTCACATGCCAAAAAAACCTTCATACATCGCCATAGAATCATACACATGACCACACACACACACACACTTGAACACATCCGCGCGCCCATGTGCAAGTACTCGCATCACACAACTTTGTTACAAGGTGGTACCCCTTGCTTAGCTAAGTTGTTCTAGCATGAACCATACTTTGCTGCATATTAGATATATTAGGGATAGTCAAACAATGTCAAACATGTTTGAAACCACCAACTTGTGTACCTGGCTTCTTAATCAAAAGATAACTGGGCTGGGTACTACTCTGCACATGCCATGGGATCACCTGCCTCGCTGCCCCAGGATCCGCCTCAACTGCCCCAGAGCTACACGGCACGGCTCGGCATCCTTGGGCCCCTTCTCGAAGGTCACCACGTCCACCTGGGAGGGGCCCTGGACCCGGGGTCATGGTTGACTACCAGGGGCC
Source organism: Symbiodinium kawagutii (assembly GCA_009767595.1). NCBI lineage: Eukaryota > Dinophyceae > Suessiales > Symbiodiniaceae > Symbiodinium > Symbiodinium kawagutii. Next base: position 232,308 of record VSDK01008367.1, read on the forward strand.
AACTAAGCTACCAACAGCTTTTCAACCGAACCACCAACTGGGTGGAAACCATGGAGGTCATCCACCGCCAAGCCCAACCAGCTCTGCCGGCGGCTCATGTCACCAGCTACTAGCGACACCTGGACTCCCAGCAGACCTCGTGGTGTCCCGAGAAGGACTCACCCAGGGAATTCAGAGTCGTCAAGGTCGACACCGGCAACGCTAGGGCTTGACCACGAACTGAGCCACGGTGGCTCCAGGGAAGGAAGGGTGGATGAAGGGTCGGTTGATGGTTAATTGATGGTTAAATGATGGTTAAATGATGGTTAAATGATGGTCAAATGATGGTTAGTTGATGGCAAAGTGATTGTTCATGATGGCCCAAGGATGGTCAATGATGGGTCAACGGTGAATGGCTGACTCATGTGGTAACCGATGGCTCGTCATTGATTCAAAATTCAAATCAATGAATAATGCTTGTTAATTGCTGATGATGAATGTTGAAAATGGCAACTCGATGGCTGATGGTTAACCAATGGTGGGTGAGTTACTAGCTGACAAATTGGAAAATAAAACGACCATAACCAACGGCAATGAAATGCAATGGATAAAAAAGCATAGTCTATTCAATCATGGTGACGATGATGATGGATCATGAATCATGACAATTCATGGAATTTGATGGGCAACTAATGGCTGGTCAAAGGTGAATCAACCTAGAGGAACCACCACGAATCAAGAATAAGCAATCCACGCTGATGATGGGTTGAGAGTGGCTAAATGACAGTGAACGAGTGTTGGTTACTGGCTGATGGGTCATGGTTGACCCATGCCTACTTGATCAAGCACAACCGCCAGGAATAAACAACAGCTCATGGTACATCATGGTCAAAAATCGCTAAGCATGGTTATTGTTGATCGGGGTGGTTGGCGGTGGTTGGTCATGGAACTGGATGGTCTAACATCAATGACTACTTGTTGATCAATGATTGGTCAGTAGCAGTGCATGATGATTATTGTTTACATGTCAGTACTATGGTCGGTTTATGATGCTTGACACCTGAATGACGCAACAAAGATGATGGATGGTGACTGACGGCTTTTGGCGCAAAGGGATAGCAATGATAATTGGGACTTGATGAGGTGATGACAAAGTGCTGAAACAAACGCCAGGTGCCTTCGTCACCCCGGGCACGAAAACAAACACCAATTGCCAATCATCTTGCAAGTGCAATATGAAACACCATGGGCTCAAAACCATGGGTTACCAATAAACCATTACCAGCAAAGCAAGAGTTGTGAACCCATGTCCACCGCATCTTACGGTGTGTAAAGTATTCCTAATGCAAAAACCGCCATGACAACCAACCATGAAAGCAACAACCACACATAAACGCGCGACAACCATCAATCAACTAAACATAAATAAATTGCAATAAGTCAATAAGCGCCACAACAAGCGGCAGCAACAATGCAAACAAACAGTGGGAAGAACCGTCAACCTGATCCCCAATGACGACAACAACAGAAACAACCACAACAACGACAATCATACCAACGACTACCGTCACACCAAGAACACGCACAATCAAAACCATCAACAACAACAACAACAACAACAACAACAACAACAACAACAACAACAACAACAACAACAACAACAACATCCGCCCGCGACCGCGACGCCTGTTCGGAACTTGCATCGATCCCGGTGCTTGATCAGCACCTTGCGGCGGTCCACGAGTTGGCTGGTCCAACTCGTTGGTGGAGAGCACACCATAGGAAGCTACGCAAAAAACCATGGGAGAGCACACAAGAACCATGGGAAAGCGTGGGACACCATACAAAAACCTGAGGAAATCATACAAAAGCTATAGAAACACAATAGGAAATCTACAGGAACACCCTATCATTGGTGGTGAGAACTGCCGGCTTTCCCAGATCGATGTTCCCAGAAAAACCGACCCAGTGACCAGGTAGATGAACCATTTACGGGTATGATTTACCATCATTGTCCAACCTGTCATCCACCATCAACTATCATCAACTATCCCTACCCTTCCAGTTACCTATACAGTAGGGAACCGGGGGCCCCAGATAGGGATGGTTGCTTATCATAAAGGTAACTCCAAGGGTAGGGTATGATTGATCACTAGGCACTACTCAACAGTTCAATAAGCAGTTGAATCATTGATGATTTCCCTGATCAACGGGTATTTGTCAATTTTAAAACTACCATTTGGTTGCACCACTTCTGGTAGCTCTTAAGCTCCCCCATCAGAAGGGCATAGGGATACCCCTGGCTCCTTGGTTCCCTCCCAACCAACAGCCAAATAATAAATCAAACCTTTAACACTTCAATCACTATATCAGCGACCACTGTCTATCATCAACCAGCATTAAGGCGCCTTGATCACCGTTCTTGACCTTATCAGGCATGATTACCATCAATCAAACGGCAGCATCGACCATCATTGACCATCATCAACCAGCTAATTAAATCATCGTGATCAACCACAATTCATCGTGATTCAATGTTTGGCCATTAACCTATATAGCTTAAAACCATCATTCATCTGCATTTTATCACAATTCACAACCCTATCCAGGAACCTTTTGTTTAGCCGCTAACCATCATAAATGTAGTATTACTCATATCTCTTGTTTACCTGTGTTAGCCTTTTTCCGTCGCCATCTCAAGAAGTTCAGCTGAGCTCAAGGCGACTGCCTTAGCATCCAGATTTGTTAAAGCCATCAACTGCCATTAACCATCTTTGTAGTCATCCATTTTAATCAATGACTGCCTTAGCCTCAAAACTTCCTCACCATTTTGTTCACCTTTTTTTAGCCTTATCAACCACCTTTTGTAGCCATTCACCAGTATTAACCATTACTACTGACCCTTTTATCATCATTTTTCACCTTATCATCCAGATTTTCTGTCAGCCATCATCAGCCATCCACCTGCGTCAAAAGCCCATCACCCACAACCACTGAATTGCGGGGGGCCGCGCACCTTGGCCAGTTGAGCCACGGTGGCGTCGTCAGACTTCTTCCAGTCCTTGGGTCGTTGCAGTTTGTAGATGAAGAATTTACCATGGCGACCAACCTTTGCGAATTTTATCCTAGGCTCAGTGGGAAAATCAAAAATTTACTGGACATTTATCATGGACCATCTCCAGATGGTCATAGGCCTATGATTTTTTTCACTGCGCCCGGACATCCTGCGGCGCTACCAGCTGATCCTTTCTTAGGCCCAGCCTCGCAGGATTATGAATAGCTAATTATTAGGAAAGGCTAACTAAAGAATTAGCCTACAATGATATCTAATTAGCCTTTAATTGTGCATTAGCTACCATCAAATTTCCAATTATATATATATATATATATTAGTTAGCTATCATTTAGATGAAGGCAGTTGAAAGACGGCTCACGCATGTTCACTGTAATTACTTTGGTAGTTGATGATCATTTATTGAATTATAAGTTTTGTCACTATCATGGATTAGGAATCAATAATGAATAAGGTCAAGTTTCGATGGTCAATAACTCTCAATAGTTTTGAATGGTGACGTATGACACTTCAAATGGAATCTTCAAACCCACCAGCCATTGCCCTATGTTATCCCTCTTGCGTCTTCAGCCTGACCAGCCAATGTGGGGCTGTCAAGGCAGGTTGAATACCTTGGAGCGTCGGTTGCCTCCGACCATTCACCCTGCTAACCTTCCACCGCTGGTGGTTCCGAACCATGGTTGATTGGCTGGAAGGTTAATGACAATACTTGGCCAGTTACCTCTATAATTTAGATGAGCCATCACGAGTGTTGATGTTGGTGTGTTTACCCTTTGTCATGGTGAATGGCTGGTGGATCATGAGCACCAGTAGCCGGTCATCTACTATAAAAGGTGAGAAGTTACGAGGTTTAACTTCACCGTTCACCATGGAGGGATCCAAAATTTGCAACCCTTGCAGGTGTGGGTCATGGCTGGCCTTCGGTCAATATGGGTTCCTTACAGTTCATTGTGAACGCTTGTCTACTGGTATCAGAGCTTATCCTCTGGGAAATGTTCACCATTTCAATAGGTAAACCATCTAGACATGGTGGTTGTTGCACTTCCAGGATGATTTGGACTACTGAGTAATGGTTGGTTACTCCTGCTGCTGCGAAGCTCGTTTCTTGGTAGAACGACTGAAAGGTGACAATCGGCTTGAAGCTTTTAGAGGTACTCCGTTTATGGACAAACCGACAACCCCATTTCTTGGACAAAAAAGTGGCCACCATGGGCTATAGGACCAAATAATTGATCCTGGACTGATTTGTTTCGGTAAGAAATGTTGCCTGCTGTATTTTCCCGCTTCGAGATGGCCAGCGAAAAAGGGGGGCACCACTATGGACAAACCCATCTACTTGCTGTTCGATCATAATTGTTTCTAATTCTCCGCTATTAACCACTTTTAACCATGATTAATCATTCACCACCATTTGTCACTCTTTTCCACAATTAACTATCAACCACAATCAATCACCATTAAGCACTATGAACGGTTCTATTAATCGCCATTGAATCACTGTATTACTTCCCCTAGTAACTTGGGAAACCTGGAGGCACCAAGGGAGCCAAGGTCTATGGTCCTGTATCCCCTTGTAACCACTACCATTGTCAATCACCACTATTAGCCACAATTATAGGATCACTGTGAACCATTGTGAACCGCTACTAACCATCATCAACCACCACGAAACCCAACAACAATCAACGAACAAAGTCCAAGAGACCGCGTCCAAGCTCAGGGTCAAGGAAGGAAAGCGCAAGAGCATTCGATCCAACCTGAGGGCACAAGAGGCACTCGGGGCCTGGAAGTGGCAGCAGCTGAACTGACCGGTCACTGCAGGCCATGGGTCACGAACCATGGAAAACACATGGTTCGCTGGATTTCAAGTGGTATGACTCGAGTGATTTGGACGAATGTTGCGACTTCTATGGCTGCAGGTCTGTAGGTTTTCCATAGTTTTCCGAACTGAAGTTGTACAGTTACAGGGATTGCAGCCACCAAATACCAGAAACTGCTCCAGAAATGGTTGATGAGCTGCATTGCAAGTCAAGTGCCGCTGCATTGGATCACGGGTACGCATCCATCAGCCCATCAGCCAGAGGCCGAAGCAGCTCTATCGCCAATCAATGGCACCATGGCCCCCACACAAGTTACAGCTGTTCCAAATGACCAAACTCCACAAGCCATTGGGATGGCTTCACTACCCAGTTGCTGCTCGCTTAGTCTTGACCCTCACGGCTGGCATGGTAGTCCCCGTTTCACCGTGGCCATGCAGTTCATGGGGCCTTCCCCAGGCGCCAAGAAACTCCGCCAGCACCGGAACCCGTAGACAGTTCGATGCCCAAAACGTGAGACATCGCGATGGTCCACCCGTGGCCTCAGGGGGGAGGTCGCCTTGAGTTGGTGTGCCCCAAAAACTCCCCAAACGGGAAAGAGGCATTGGTTGGGTTACCTTCCATCACCCATGAATACCTGGACTGGAGGCTCCTAAACCTCCCATCACACACCAATCATCAATACTTGCGCTGACCATACCATCTGTTTCTGCGCGAAGTCCCCAATCGTGGGCCCCTAACATGTAGACAATGGGGGTTGTGAGTCCCTACAGGCTGTCTTGATGTTACACTCTGAGGCTACCAGGCTAAACCCTTCCGCCAACACGCCCATGTGCACATGCCTGAAGATGCAAACAGGAACACAAGCCCTGACACGATTCATTGAAGGCAGCATTTTACATAAAACATTGCAAACGTGGATTGACCTTTGCATGAGTGTGGATATGTTGCTGCATGCGTGCGGAGATTGAGCTAGTAAGAAACTCTCTGGTATGAACCAGCATGATCTTGTCTCCATGGTGGTACCTACTAACCATCCAAGTTTACAGCCACTACAGTCTAGAGAGGGTACGCCCGATATTGCCTGCGACACATTAAACCATAAAACAACAAATCATAGCAGGTAACAACATCATGAAAACGGGCACACCCCCTTATACAATAAAATGCACTATTTCTCTCAACATAAATTAACAACACATTCATTGTGCTACTAGACACATTAAAACATACATCCTATAATTATTGTAATCTATGGGCCAGTCTTCTTCATCAAATACATTATCTGCTGTATCAGTTCCATTCCAATATAGTTTGGATAATCAAGTAAAAAAACAAGAACACGTACAGTATGAGTTTCAATAATGTAGTGGCTGGATACACTTTGTTTCTACATTCTAAACATGCGTGTTTTGTGTAAGAGAACTCTTCATCTAATGCTTTTTAAAACCAATAAACGTAACAGCGGCTCTCAATTCGTCCCAGCGCTGTCATATATATATATATAATTTCATCATTTTAATACAGCATCATCAACATTGCCAATGACTTTTGAATTTACATCTTTTATATGTGTTTGTAGTTTATCTTTCAGCGTCTCTAAATGGAAATATCCCATATACTGTGAGAAATTGAAGTTTGCTGTAGTCTGGATTTGGTGTACGTCTTCTGGTTTCAAAATTGATTTCCTGCTCCTTCAGTAAATGACATCTTTCCAATCAAAGTTGCCATCGGCACAATATTTACACTTGCTAAAACTATAACTGAATAGCACATTCCTATCATTACAAGGTAGTTTGTCTCCAAATACTTTCTACAAAAAATATAGTTAGTCGTAAAATACTGTTACTTAGGTTAATTACTGTTTCTCAAATTAATTTTGAGTTAAAATGCTATTCATCAGGGATAATGTCATAACATATGTATTCGCAATGCTTACTAATATCATCTATTTAAATTTCAATATGTGTGATACTATCTTCTCCAAGTATTGCAAAAAATACTCCCGAAAGAACAAGGCAATTAGCATTGATACTCTGTATTTCCTGTTGTAATATCTAAATACGCTACGCTTACCTATTCCAATTTCTCTAAGTCTTCATTTAAGATATCTTTTCTTAACAAATGCGAATCAACCTTTTTAAACAAATCACGACCTTTTTCGATAAATGCTTTGTCTGGTTGAATTTTGTCTGCTCCTACAAATCTTTGAATCAAATCCTCACTACTAAAGAACTTATCAGCTTCTTTTTCAAATGGTTTTCCGGCAGTCTGATTAAAAAACACTGGGAACCTCCTATGATTCTTTCCGAAAGACATAAATTGGAATTGCGATTTGTATATCCCCTGTCCGTAAACTGTTCCAAAAACCATGTTTCCCGGTTTCTAGTGATACAGCGTTGATCGCAATATACACTATACTCACCTACATTATTACAAATAATTGCTGGTAAAATGATACACAGTGCAAAACTTGCACCATTCTTCTGACTACTTTTACGGCACTCACACGCATTTCACTATAATTATACATTATAAAGCAATACTTCTTTAGATATATTTCTACTAGAAATATTTGATAAATCGTATTAACAACTACTGCTGCATCCATGACAGCGATCAATACAATTATGTCCAGTATGGCCTAATTCATTATTGACCCGTTGCACTGTCAAATTTGTTATTACATTATCCTTAATTTTTGATACTGATATGAAATCCACATGCACGGTAATTACAGTGGTTTCACTCTTATCAAAAAACCATTGAGTATCACCACATTTCTCTTTAGGCATTTCTCTCTGTGCTTTTCTATTTTGCAATTTGTAATTCTAAACCTTCCAATTAAAATGACTCATCATGTTGTTTCATATTAAGTTCATCATCAATAATTATCTTCATTGTATCTGCAAAAAAATACCCTACTTGAATCCCTACGCCTGGTTATGCAACAGTAAAGCCATTCAGGATAGTTTCTAACTGGTGGGCGGTGGGTGGTTATAATATGTTATAATCAAATATTGCTAGGCTATATCAGTATCTACTGGTGCACCTTGAGTTCAATGAGCGGTGCAACAATTGGCGAATATGAATATATATATATATATATAAAAAATATGTTTCCCTTACATAGTCTTTATTAAAACCTTTAACTACCTGATATTTAGTATCCTTCGACACTAAATAGTTATCACACCGCTGTTATTTGATATTTGAAATTTCAGTGAGAAAGTTTATTCTCAACCTTGGTGTCTCTCCTTTTTCATATTCATACGGTCTGTTTTCTAATTTCCAATTTTCATTAGATACATGAAATTGCTAGAACTGTTTGGTGGCACAGGCTCCGTTGGAAGAGTAGCCAAAAATAACGGATTTGATGTCAAAGTCTAGTTTTGAAAAACACAGGTATAAATTGTAATATCCTTGACTGGGACTATAGGATATATCCAGTGGTGTACTTTGATTTTGTGTGGGCTAGTCCTCCCTCTACAAAATACAGCAGTGCCAAACAAGCAGGGGTGAGAAAAGCTATTTCGGGACCCGGATACCGTACTATGATTTTGCTTACTACAAATACTGGATGCCATGCAAAGTATATAAGTCGTCAGAACATTTGCCAAATCTGATTGCCTAAGCTGTTCGGCGTGATTGTATTGTGAGGACATATAAGGACTGTACTTCTGTCACCACTTGATTGGGGCCCCAAGCAAGAACAACTCATACATAAAGGTATAAGGTGGTAAGGGAATCCGGTAAGATGCGCTCTGCCAAGGCAGTCAGCAACTGCTTTTGCTCCAAGAACTCATCAGGTGCAAAATTGGTCAGACTTCGACCGCTGATGAGCAGTGGTTCATTGAAGCGGATCCACCGACCAGTTCTTCAAAACTCGACGGAGCTGCATCATGTTTGCGAAAGCGTTGTAGAGGAGACGATGATCAAACGGAGCGTTCTCCACAAACTTCGCCGCGTTTTCCAACCTTGCTGCTGGATTTTTGCGGAGAGTCCGACGTGCTTTCAATTTGAACTTCGCCTGCCCACATACTAATGACACACTCACCTCCTTCACTCTGCTGCTGCTGCTGCTTTGTTGGGGCAAGGTGCACGGCGTAACACACAAATAATACAGACCGATGCTGGAGGAAATCCTTGAGTCGAAATCCAGATCAAAATGTGGGCCCGAGTTGTGCCAAATTTGGTCCCTCGATGTGTTCGAAAGCCTTTTGAGATGTCCTATGTCACGATGGATCATTTTTTTCATGTTGTCTGACATGAGCGGCACAACTATTGAGTTTAGTAGATCTTCAAGATATTCAGCTTCTACTGCTGCCCCAACCATAATGCACGGAGGAATGTCATTCTTGAATGCATCAAATTGGTCCCCACCTGCAAGTGCGCCAATTTCGATCTCATGTATATCTTTCTCTTCTGCCTGCTCGCGCAAAATTTGTTTCACGGCATCGGACACCCCCAAATTCTTCATGGGATCCGCTGCTTCAAGGGGAATATTTGCTGATTTGTGAAAAGGTAATTTCCGGCTGTGCAGCCCAAGCAGTTGTCCATGAAGCTTGCCAACAAATAGACTTGGGAGCTGAAAGCCGAGCAAGGCGAGAACAGTGCAACGAAGCACCAGCATGCCTTTCATGGTGCCAAGGAAATCTGAGCCACAGAACCTCTGAGAGCCAAGATCTGCAAAAAAAGTCCGAAGCACATGACATGAATCGGAATGGGCACTTGGGACGCTTAATTTTGTGCAAAAGTACTGCTGGTGTGGTGGCTGTCCCTCACCCCATGTGTTCACTCAATTGGGCATTGAAATTGTCCTTGGTCTTACTCTGCTCAGTTCTATTTTCCTGAGAAGGTATTCAATTCTGCGGCCGACAAGTGAGGTTCTCCAATATTGGTTGTCAGAATGAGTACAATAGCTCCAAGTGTCGGAGAACAGCACGATTTCCTCTCGCAATCATGTTGTGATGATGGTTCCAACTTTCGACGTGGTTGATTGTAATAAATGTGTTTAGTGTTTAGTGAATATTACGATGGATGAAGTGCCTTCGGGCACGGTAAGGATGAAAATGGGCACACCCTTCCTAGACTATTCTAACTGCAGGGGAACCACCAATAACTTGCGGGTACACAATGGCGAACTAGACAAACTCCAATCATCCATCATGAACTGTTAAAGTCATTCCCATGGATCATCAACCCCATCAACAACCTCTACCATTGGCCCCAAAACCATCATTCGCACAGCTAACAACCCACATTTTGGAGGCTAAAAACCTACCTTTCGAAGGGCCCAAGGGGGGCCCATGGTAGCCACTCCGTTTGGTGAAGCACAGTGGTTCACCAAGGCAATGGGTTGACACTCATCCCTTCGGAAGGTCCTTGCCTGCGACATGGTGGCTGCCTCCAACGCTTTCTTGGCGGCCTGGGCAGGGGTTCAAGCCCTGTAACTCCATGGAACTACAAAACGCAACGACTTACAATAGCCATCAGGGACGCACACATGCACTCTTGCATCACCTACCTGATCCTACATGCACATAGGACAAATAATATTTGGATTTGTCCATAAACAAGGTTCACCCAGAACTGGGGGCTAACGCGGGCTATAAACTTGCAGAAATGCTCAGGTGTAAGGGTCCTTCCCTGCAACATCTCCTGCCTCCAAATCGCTCTCGTTCACCACCCCAGCGCGAGCAAAGTCCCACTTGACGGAGCCCTGAGATACTCCAAGAATGGCAGTGGAGCGGCCCGGTGGCTACCAGGGGCATGGGCCTCCCCCCAAGCAGCTGAGCCCAGCTCCCTTCCACTGCAATTCACTGGTAGAAATCAGCCGAGCTAAGGCAACCAAGTGGATCCAAGCAGTTCGGTTGAATCACTGGACGTGGAACAGGGCCCGCATTGCACGGCCTACGGTCCAAAGTGACCACCCAAACGATCAGTCAGTTGGAAACTAGTCACGTTGGAGGGGAGATTTTTGAGCCACAGCTCAGCCATCAAACCCCCAGAAAGGTCATTAAAAGCCTAGCCATGATGGCCCAATTGTGTCAGCCATCAGGGGAGAATCCTTGATCCAGGTTTGATTGGAACTGGAACTCAACTCAAGTTGGTGACCAGTCATGGATGTCATCGTCATTAAGCATGGAGGTATAGGTGTTGATCAGAACTATCCTGAAAACTCAATTTCGACCCAGAAATTGGGCAAGTTTGGGAACATCAACGTGGGATAGAAATATTGCACGACTTTTATCCTTCGTATAAAATACCGATGTTGGCCATCCAGAATCTGGCATTTCAAAACAGGAGTCCCCAAAAAATCATCCAATCTTGCGCGCCATCAGAAACAAACCATCCATTTTCAGAGTTCCCTATTTCAGCAAACAACCATATCATGACCGAACATTGCTGGGACAATGATAAATATCATGACAGCGGTAGCAACAGCAACAACACGCATGGCATTTCGATGATCATCGGTACATCACATACCCTGAGTAATCGAAGATCAGTAGTAATGGCAGGCCGCCCATTATTGTGCAAATAGCTTGGGACGTCCCTCCAAATATGGTTTGATTATGTTTGCTTATAATGGCAATTGCCGTTAATGACATTATGGCGATGACACGTTTTGTTATGTTCATTGCACCTCCTGATTGGACTCGCTGTTCGGGGTTGCCTGATCAACCTACTCATTCACACCGTTTCAATTTCTGGCGCAAATGGTTCAGCCCAATTTCTACCATTTGGTTACACCACCCCTGGTAGCTCCTGGCCTTGCTCCCCCGTTCGAAGGGTATAGGCATAGGGATACCCCGAACGGCTCCTGGCCTCGCTCCCTCCCAGCAGCCAGCTAGCCATACTGTCTTTCTGAGGTAATTTTCTGATCCAAGCTTCCGCCATGCTCTTGAAGATACGGGAATCCAAAGTGCTTTGAGGCAACACATGCACTCGCCTCGGGGGAAGCCACGTCTGCAGAAAAGCGTTGAAAATGGCTGAAGGTTCAGCCAAGTTGCCGCCAAGCCAACTCAGAAATCGGGGGTGGCAATTGATGGTACTCATCGCAGCAACGATTTCAAGTGTTCGCGCCAAAATCAAGAATTGAAGGATAGAGGGCTTCATAGACCCTCCTGTTGAATCGGGCCCCAAGAAGATCGTGCAAATTACATACGACCGTGGTTCCGTGGGAGAAGGGTGATCAAACAGTCGGACACCAGCCTTCAAGTTGGGGTTGTTCACAAAGATTTATTTGTAGTCTATGGATACTACTTGGCCAAGAAAGAAAGCATTAGTGCATTCAAATGAAGCACTGCCCACTGAGGAACGAACCTTGGGATCTGCTGGTACATTGTGCGGCTTTTTATGTGCTCAAATAAACATATTGGCGAATCAATTGATAATTTGCTACTGGCCATGACTAAGAATAGGTTCCTACTAGCTAAGCATTCATTCCAAGGTATGATCAACAAAAGATACCATTATAAATTATGAACCGTTGATCAGGGGTTCTGATCCTACTACTGACCATGGGGTACCATCATTCACCAACACTGGCCTCAGCGAGGGCTCACCAGCGCTACTCACCGGTGATATGGTTCCGGTGATCAACTCCTTGCCAAAAACTGGGCAACTTGAAATCCACGAATCCCATCTAAAACACCAGATCTAAACTTCTTCCACCCCTAGCATCCAGAAAATAAAGAATCAACTTTCCTAGAGCTGAGCATATCAATGGGTTACACCACTCCTGGGGGCCGCTCCTGGCCTCGCTCCCCAAGGGTGGAGGGGGACACCCCTGGGTCCAAGCAGCTCCCAACAGCCAGCTTGGGACGCCCCTTGGAAGACCTCCATATCTGCGAGTTGCTGCAGCCTTCGTCGACACCGGTGCCCCAAGTAGCAGCAGCCCAGGAGAAGAAAGCCGCCCAGGATGGCAATCGCGGTCCAAATCACGATTCCTGAGGCGCCGTCGTTCACGAGTCTGGATTCAGGCCCTGACCCGCAGCTGGGTTCCTCAAAACGGATGGTGATGGATGGTGTGTAGCCTCCAAAATAGAGGTTGTAACCTATAGAAATGGGTGGTTGACTAGGCGCCAATGGGCCGGATGAAGGCCCTTGCAAGGGGTGTTGTGGTTTTCTGCTGCTCGGACATGTATGGAACACACATTCATATTAAACATTCTTGCACCGTCAAGAACACAAATACAAAAACATATTTTTGCCAGGGCTTCCCACGGTCAAAAGGAACATATACATGAACATATTGTGATATAATATGCATTTCTACAAATATCACATGCCTATGTTGTGTCACGACAGGGGGAGGACCAAGTAAGATAAGCAATCAGTCCAACTCCTGAAAGCTACCATGCAGAAACCTGCTGTCAAGTCTGAGCCCCTGGCCATGATTCAACGGTCCAGTTTTCATGGAGTACTTCCCAATAGAGTTTACCAATTTAGGTCAATGATTTATACCAAAATCTTGGTCAATACATGGGCTAATATATTAACCGATGCAATTATTAACCAATTGGTCAATGAGTTAATTAATTGGGCGGGAAAGTGGTTAATCAATTTCAACGTCATTAGCTAATCGGTTGAACCATGAAATCAATCGCCCATGAGTCAAATTTTAATGAATAATTGCCAATGATTTATATCACACTTGGCTAACAACTCATTGCATTTCCAGTCTTCATGAGATACTTCAATGATTAATCTCAATGGTTACCGATGAACTAATTGATACCTGAAGTGAAACTGGACCGTTGAATAACCATAATTCATGGGTATATATTGTCCATCATTCGACCATAGAATCAATACCAGCATTGGGGATGGATGGTAATAACCATTGCATACCATCAGCTAATGGTTCAATCCTAGTGACCACTACCATCCATTCCCAATGCTTAGAGGCAAAGAATTTTCCCCATCGCCCCCGCAGTTTACCGCCAGAAATAGGACCCCCATGGGCATTGACCCATCGCAGCTGGTGCGACAAGCCAAGCTTCCCCATTCCTGCGGCCACCAAGGGTTGCCATCCGCCCTAAGCGCGGTGGGCCGTTCCGCTGGATCGGTGTCATCGCAAGTGTCGTACCATTGCTACCCATTCAAGTCACTTGACCCTGGGGCCCAGATCTGGTTGATGGCTATAAGCCCTAGGAAAAAATAGGAAAAAGCATGAGTCAATCAACCAATCATTGTTAATTCCTTGTACAGCCCAATGGTACCAGGATACCATGAAGCGTACATCATGCTGGCTGTCACACATCTTGTCATGGTGGTCGGCTTAGGCTGTTAATTACTGGGGGAATTGAAGAATGTTTCAAACCACCAACCAGAGATCCATTGACATAAGATCAATGGAAAACTACCGTGGGACAAAATGATATGAGTTATTGTACCCATGGGCTACTCATTCACCCCTATAGTGGGATTTCTGTCTCATTATCAGTATAGTTCAATTCACAAGAGTGCTACCCGTCATAAGCAAATTGGCCAATCACAAAAACTGAAAAACTTGGGAGTGCTAATCAACAATCACTTTCATTCACAACTACCCTCCGGATATTTCTCGACATTTCAAGGGTTTGAGTGGTGAGTGATTGAAGGATTGGCGAGCTTTGACGTGAAAAACGGACAAAAAATGGCTCCCAATAAACACAGCAGCCACAATGGCAACCCTAACTTCCATATCATCACCCCCCTCTGCTGATCAACCCAACCCTTCATGGGTCTCGCCCACCACCTGGACTTCCAGGACAGCCCCGGCGATCTTCGCCCAGCCACCCACGGGTTTCGACCTCTTTGGTGCTGGTGGACGTGGAGGGTGGATACGTCGAGAGCGACTGACAGCTGCCAGGACGCCCCCGCAAGGCCAAGCTGAGTCGTCACATGTGCAGTTGAAGCCATGGTTAATTTAGTGCAGTTGAAACCATATAATTAACCATGTTAATAATACCAACTATTGTAATATTGGATGGTTAATTAAGTGTTTCAGCCATGTGGTTACAGCCATGTTTCAACTACTTATATAATTCCATCAATACTGTAGTTAAAGCCAGGTCAGTGGGTTCAACTCTGTAACAGTGGACCCATGCATTGGGTAGTTGAACCAATGCTGGCTAAACCTTTGGCAAACTAACCTGGCTGCGCTGAAAATCACAATTTTCATGGGTAAAAAGAACATTGTGAATAGTGGATTTTCCACCTCTAGGTTTGACAGAGTGTAACCATTGAAAAGACTCGAAGTGCCTTACTCCAGCACTTTGGGATTTTGATGCTTCAACGGAAGCACCCGTTTCCCAACTATCATTTACCATCATTCAACCATCCTACAATATTAGTGAATCATCATTATAGTGGTCTTTCAAAATAGGGGCACCCCCAAATCATAGAATATTTCCCATTCACAGTAATAAACAAACCGTTGTTGGGGGTACTAATTTTGAGAAACCAACATTTAGTCGGTATATCATTACCTCCAAATATTTACCATCATGAATGGTTTGAACGGAACACTATTATCAGCCATCAACTATGTGTTCACCATTGATTAACTCATATGTCGACCATTAACCATCAGTCAATCATCATCTAATTTCAAGCATCATTTCTCCACCATTGTCCTACCATTTGGTGAACGGCCACCCCTGGTAGCTCCTGTTCCCGCATTAAAGGGCCCGTCGCCGGGATACCCCGAGCGGCTCTAGCCGTAGCTCCCTTCCCACCACCAGCCAGTAGTTGGTTATTATCCCCTATCATGAGCCACTACAACCCCACCATAAACCATGATAACCATCAGAGTCAATCCTCATATCAGGCGTGATTCAACCCCCCCATATCACCCCAGTATAAACCATGATAACTATTATAATCCTCTGACGTAAACCACCCATGTCACCCATCACCCACCACCGACCCACATGGCCGTTGGATGTCCCTGCGCCTTGACGGGAAGCAAATTCCCGCAGCCGTTCACCGCAATGGCTTCCACGCTCACCACGTCGGTACGCAATCTGAGTGCCGTGGCGGGTGGATGGAGCACTGGAAATGGGCCGTTGGTGGTTGAACCACCCCTATGTGGCTAATATTGGTTAACATCTCAGTTAATACTGGTTAATATCTTAGTTAATATTGGTTAATATCGTGGTTACTATTGGTTAGACCTACAATTGGTGCTTGAACCATGGGTGGTTATACTGCTTAATAAGAATTAATAGTGGTTAATAGTGGTTGATAATAGTTAAACGTGGGTTTTTAATGATCATTATACTGGTTGGTGGTGCTCACCATCCCCACAATTAGTGGTTACTATCTTGGCTCGAAATGGTTTATCTATGTTTATCTGGTGATCAGGCACTGGAAATGGTTGGAAAAATGATTGGTAAATGGTTGGTAAATGGTGGTTCACCATGATAATGATGTTAAATCATTGAGACACATGTTGATGAATCGGTTGGTGGTTGAACCACCCCTATCAAAAATTTGCTCGTCAACCAACCAACCATACTAGGGAAAATGAAGAATGTTTGAAACCACCAGCCAGTAAATGATGGTTCATCATGATAATGATGCAAAATGATTGTTGGGTAATTCTAGTTGATGGTTTGAATTGCGGTTAGCTGATGGTTGAATATTGCTTCCGTTATGGTTGATAATGGTTGACTGATGGTTCACTGGTGAAGTGAATTGATGGATCATGATGGTGAAGTGACTGTAGTTAATGATTGCTTAGTATCTTTGATGGTCGATGACGCTTGGAAACTGTTTACAGCCACCCACGGTTAGTTGTTTAAGCATCATTGTTGATCAGTATCCGCTATTATAAAGCACTACTAACGGCTATAAGCCCTATATATACCATTCTTGCTGGCTATTACCCCACATCATTAAGCACTATCAACGGTCATAATAATTCATAAGCCCCATACTCCATGGTTAAAAACATGTAGTACTGGTCACAAGCCTCATATACCCTCCGGAAAACCAACAGAGCAATGGAAAATCACGATATTCTATAGAGAACCCCTGGGAAAGCATGATTAATTGGTGGATGTTCCATTGCCATGTTAGTTTACCAGAGTGTAAACCACGGTTAAAAGCACCAATCATCTGAGATCATTGAAGTGCCTGCGCGTTTTACGACTGATCCACTGCAGCTGCGCCACTGTTGCAGATCGATGCCTGATGGCGCTGGGGAAAGTGCCCAAGCCCTATCCCAAACGCCATCCCAGGTGGATATATGGCTATGGGTCAATATCAACCAACAATAATGGGGGATAATAACCAACCATTTTATAGGGAAAACAAACGATTCTCAAAATGGCTGGTTTATTCATATAGACGGTTAAAAAGGGATGGTTTTTGGGCACCCCTACATTGAGAAACACTCATTTAATGCCTCTCCATCCACTTCCCCGATATCATAAACGTTCCAAAGCCGAATCTTCCAGATTTCTTTTTGGGCATTGCTAAGATCCATGAAGATTGGCAACATATACTTCCAAACAAGCTTGTCCCCTGCCCCTGCGAATCTCTTCGGGCCCCCGTAGATGGGTTGAACTTCTCTCTGCCTAGCTCTTTTGCTGTTGTTAATGAAGTGCCAAAGCTATGATTGAAATGGAAGGCTGATTGTCAACTTTGGCGATTAAATTCCAAGAAATTGTGCGAAATGGCATCTTTGTTTATGATTAGCCATGACCAACTATGGCCACTGTTACTATACCTACTAATTATTGACATTAAAGAACTGCGGTCCAAAAGCTGTTCACATTCCCAGCATCAGGACCCAGGTAAGATAGGGACCCTAACGAGACCTCTCCCAGGAGTTTGGGGGGAACCCAGCCTGCTGATAGCACCGGGCAGTTTACAAGTGATTTTATTTGCGAGCAGGTTGGGCTCCAGGAAAAGGATCGTTTGATTCTCCACATGTGGCGTTAACATTCTGCAGGGAAAGACGTGTGCTTGAGACTGAAACATGCTTGGGAAATTGCGGGAAAAAAATCAGGCTTTTGCAGCCCGACCATGACCTGATATCATTTGCAAAGTACCTTGCCCTACATACTGCCATTTCCCGTAAGCTGCATGCACGAATGTTGGTAGAAATAACAGTTCGAGTTGCGAATCACTGATTAATGTTGCCAAGGGATGGTTGGCGACTCGCAAGCCCTGCACGCAACGCCTCAGAATGGTGAATCATTAGTCATTAGTGCGGATTGGGGATATAGCATCATGGCATCATTGATCGCCAGCAATAGCAAGTATTCTCCTTGAGCGCTATTGTGGCTCATGCTGGTGAACAAAAAGTGGTGCCTGGCACTGACTTCAACATGTTTGAACCACCTGGTGTTGGCACCTGGTGTTGGCCATCAAAATGATTACTATTGCGGCAATGGTCCCTTGGGAGGTGCTTGGCCTTGGATAGCATCCCCAGTGACTGCGGACTAGCCATGGATGTGAGGGTTATTGGCTACGTACCTTCTTTCAGGGTTTTTAACCATGGTCTGGTTGGCGGTTGGTTGAACAACCCCGATGATAAAAATACGTCAACCGTTTGTTGATAATTGCTAGGGAAAATGAAAAATGTCAACCAACCAAGCAGTCAATAAACCTCACCTGCGTTGGGAAAGCCAATGCTTGGGTTTCTGTGTCTTCCTTTGTGGGGATTCTCTTGGGAATCTGCCGGGGCACATTGCCAGGTTCTCGAAAGGCAAGCGTAGTCGATGATGCCTCAAGATGGCAATGGAACAGGATGAGTTCTTCGTGATGTTGAAGTAACCCTGAACAATGGTTGTGATAATGGTTGAACCGGTTGCCGGTCGGTTGGCTCATGGTTGGAATAGTGGTTGAACCAGTTGATGGTTTGTTGGCTCATGTTGGCCAATGATTGATACCTCACTGATGGACGAGTTCGTGGTTGATAGGCAAGTCTTGGTGACTGGATTGATCGTAATTTTGATGGCAAATGGTTGATGATGGCTGATGATGGCTGATGATGGCCGATGATAGCTGATGATGGCTGATGATGGCTGATGATAGCTGATGATGCTTGGACCTCGTGTGTCAATCGATGATTGATTGATGGCCCTTCATGCTTGCTAGTGGTTAACACCTAGCAGGCTCCTAAGTAAACATGCCTACTAGTGGTTAGTGATAGACATTCATGATGAGTTGATATTTCGGCCGTTCATGGTTACTCAGGGTACATAATGGCTAGTGGTTAGTGATGGCAAATGTCCAAACATGGCTCTGGTCGTTGATAACAGTTGCGTGGTGGTGAACAAAAATGGTCATGTGGATTATTTTGACCAGTTATGGTTGATGTTGGTACGCAACAGTTGCTGACAATTTCTGACATGGTTCAGCCAATGTTTCTCCCACGGAACTGATTTGAAATGGCATTTATAATCTCTGTTTGCCGGGCAGGGTATCATCAGATTGTTATGACAGCGACCATTCACGAATATTGCCTCAACGATTCACCCAGGACTGATATTGCCTCATTCTTACCAGGCCCACCATGCTTACAGGATGTATTGCCAAGCAAATCGCCTGGCCAAAAACCTTAAATCTTAAGATCCTTGGGGGCACCGCCCCCAGGTCTCCAAGGTGCTGGGCGGCTCTCCATTCACGAAGTTCCACTCCTGGGAGCATCGGTTGATCGGTGCCAGGAGTGGCTTTCGCCAGGTGCTGTTATGTAGAGGAGGAACATATAGCAGGAGTTGGTGCTGTTATGCCACCAGTGGCCTTCTTGTAAAGCAAGAGTTTGATTGGCCTTCGATGGGGTCGCTGCCAACGAAAACGACAAAAGCACATCTCAGCCACGTAGGAAACTTTGACACGATACGACCAGGGGCAACTGCAAGATTTAGCAACAAAAAGTGATCACAATCACTCGCCACAGCTCAATCATCAGCACCAACTCATAAGTCATCAATGAGCTCAACAGCTCCAATCATCCACAAGCACCACAAGTCATCTATCCAGTGTGTCCCAATCATTCGCCACTACTTAAGTTTCAACCATCAGGTTTACACAACGCTTATGAACAAAACAAATCTCACCACAAGCCAGCAACTCATGTTCGCACTAAGTCATCAATCAGCAACACAGCCCCAATCAATCCCAATCATCATCAATCAGCTAAGCATTTGTGCGGGCGCTCCTGGTAGGCTCGCCCCCTTCAAGGGCCAGTGGCCCAGATACTTCCCTCCCAACCGCCAGCCAGCTAATCAATCCTAATCATCAACTCCCCCAGCTTAAGCGGCTTAAACCATGACCAAATCCATCATGATTCAGTCTCAACTCAGCTGCTTTAACCATCTAACCACGTTTTTAACCACCAACCTGCCATCCACTCATCGCTCCCCCCCTGGCGCCTCGGGGCTGGTACGACAGTAGCGGCAGTTGTTGGCGAAGCATCCGCTGCAGTCGCGCGCGAAGCGCGCGCAGCTCACGGAGGAGGTGGAGCTGGTGCTGGTCTCAGTGGCGGACCCGGGTGGCTCCCCCGGTGGCAAGGCGCTCCTGGCTACAGCCAGGTGGTATCAAATGCTTGGGATGGCAGTGGATGGGATGAATCCATAGGGCAGTGGATATGTCAAGAATTTCAAAAGGATTCCCTACTCATCGTCAATCATGTTTTTTGGTTGCGAAGTTGCAGTGGGTATGGCAAGAATTGATACCAATGGTTCGTCAGCTGAATGGTTGGCGGTGGATGCTTGGTCACAGTTGCTTTTGGACGTTGAGGTAATGATGGTTTATATCCGAAGTGGCTTGTTTTGCCCCGCGCGGACAAATCATCTGGGTTGCTCAAGGGTTTGGTCACAAGTGGCCTAAGATTCTAGAGAATTATAATCTGTAATCATCATCTAATATTCAACTAGATTTCCAAACAGTCATTGAGGGTACCTTGCCTAGCGACCTGGTCCATTTTCTCGACAACTACCAGCTATCCTACCATTTTTTGTCAGGTCCTCACTCGGATTTGCCCTGATTTACCATTGAAAATGCTCAGAATAGGAAGTCGGAAAGCTCATCAAACAGTTACGGTTCTCCACATCTTTGTGAGGTCGACCCGGGGCAATTCGCCAAAAATGTACTGACAACTTAAGACTCTTTAAAGCCTAGAAGCAGTGGCAATCGAACAAAGAGAACCCCCAACAAGGTGTGCTGATGGTTTGCCCAAAATTGCCAAAACATCTGGTGAGAACAGGAACCAATTTCAAAGAAAAAAGCCGTTGACACGTTGCACGCAGCATCCAGAAAGGAGGCGCATTCCGCACTTTTTTGGCACGCCCAGCGCCCATCAACGCCTAAGCCATCAGAAGATTCGGTCAAATGCTGTCAAGCCTGTTCTCTCGCTCTGGTTTTTCTAGGTGAATCCGGGCATCCCAAGAAACGGGCATAGAAACAGTGGCGCATCGATCTTGATCATTCATTCCGCAGTACTCCACCACATGTTGATGAACCAATCCTACTGAACTAGCTGGCGCTGGCTGCAGCCTGTGTGAATAGGATCACCATTTATGATCAAAGACGCAGGGCTGTCTCGCATGATCCCCCTGAACCAAATATGTCCGCGTACAGGCAACCGGCCAGAAAGCATAGGTTGTATCAACAAATGCCTGTGCTCACCTAAGATTCACCTAGAGAGAATCGCATTGTCTCCATCAGCAAGACCAAGGAAGGTCACAATTTCAGATCCCTCCCACAGATTGCAAGCACGGCAGGTGTCAAAAAAACTGTTCTGGCGGCCTGGCGTGCGTCGCAATGTAGACACGGTGTCGAATCTAGTGGTTTTTCGGGACCCGAGCCCTGGGTGATCCCCATTATCCAAGCTACCAGCCCTGGTACCGAAGTGCGTTGGCCCTGATGACTGGTGATCACTCGGAAGCATCTGTCAACACAAGGGCCCCATCGCTAGGCCAAAAGCCTTGACCATTGGCCGTCTAAACAGTTAAACTTCCTCATATCCATAGATGGTTTAATCGATTAGATGGGTAACAAGTAAGATAGCCAGTCATTCAAATAAATCGTTGACTAGCTAGATAGATATCCCCAGCTGCACATCCAAGTTTGTACGTACATGCTAAAACAACGTGCCGAACGCGCGTAATAACGCGTTTTCGACATGTTCATATGTCAACCCTTGGAAATTTTCCTGGGTTTTTCCACTGTTTTTTTGTCTTCGTCAATTGCATCAGTCTTCCATTATCGAGTTTATTTTTTGAAAAATCTGGACGAAATTGTCATAGGGCTACAACGAAACCGAAGTGGGCTGGGCCCTAGGCGAAATGAACATCATCAGCTGTTCGTACCATTTTTTTCAGGGTTTTGTGCCTCTTTGTCCCGTTTTTTTTGACACTCCTTTTTCTGGAGTCATGCGAACAGCCAAGAATTGTCATGACTGAGGTCAGGAAAATCAGACGGGGAATGCCCCAAAGCATTTGCTCTGGACTTGCGATATCGCCCCATGCTTTTCAGCACAGTGAGCAAGCCAGGCTTTGCAAGCAAACGACGAGCTGCCAACTGGTCAGCGCAAGCGAACGTCAACATGATGGTCCAGCCGACCCTGGCCCCTCCCGGAGCATCAACATCGTTGCTCAGTGCAAGCGAACGTCAACATGATGGTCCAGCCGACCCTGTCCCCTCCCGGAGCATCAACATCGTTGCTCAGTGCAAGCGAACGTCAACATGATGGTCCAGCCGACCCTGTGCCTTCAACGAGACCAGAGCATCCGCAGTGTCCAAGCACGTGTCCTCAGACCAGCCGTGCCCTGCAGCCAGCAACACTACTTCGGACCATGGCAACCAAGCTCCCAGTGGAGCCATCGACAAGACGCCGTCATGAAACACATCCAACTGACTGTTTGGACGACATTTTGAGCCCACACCTCGGAGAACCTGACAGGCGTGAGCAAAAATGCACATGCGCAGTCCGTGACAGTGCGAATTGCCAACCTAAATCCGCGTCGTTACGTACCATTGAAGCTGCACTGACCAACCGAATGCCGGCCAAGCTACACCTGGCTTAGAGTTGCTGAATCGCAGCTAGATGCATCCCATGTTCAGCAAAATGGTTGAACGGGTTGGTTGTTGTTGCTGTTGCTGCCGTTGTTGTTGTTGTTGTTGTTGTTGTTGTTGCTGCTGCTGCTGTTGTTGACTTGATTTCCACCCAAAAACTCAACCTGCCTTTGGATCACCAACTCATGGAAGTACCATGAAACTTCACCAAGAACCCATGGATCAACCCCTAAGTTTCATGGCACCCGCCGCGCCGTGCTCAGCCGCTACGCGCCCTTCAGCAGACGATTCAAGGTCTCCTCCAGGCGGGACAAACCTGTGGGATACCCCGGGCGAGCCGCTCATCGCTCCCCAACAGCCACCAGTTTTGGCTGAAAAACGGTGAAATGTTTGGGAAATTGATGCTGAATTGGTGGTTTATTGCTGGTTCATTGATTGGTTTTCAGCCAAAACGGTGAATTGGTGGATGCTGGTTCATTGATGGTTAGTGGCTAGGTACTGGAAGTACGATTTGTAGTGATGGTGAATGATGGTTGTTAACATCATTCATGGTTTAATACTGCACTTCATAGTTGGCGCATTCGAGGTTAAATATATCACTAGAACCAAAACAATCATATCATTCACCAACCTGACATCCTTAACCAGCCCTAACCAACCTTAGCCAACCACCCAACCACCAACCTTAACCAAGGCCATGGTGGTTGCGACCACCCACCCACCTTCACCGTGCCCAACCTTCGGCTCCTCTTCAGATCGGCTGCCCTCCCAGGCCAAAGCCTTCACGTCCAACCGTTGCAGGGACTCTTCATCCAACATCTCCATCCTCGGTAGTTACGAATGGTTTAATGGTTCAAAATCCTGGATGTTCATAGCTATCGGGATGATAGATGACTAGTTAACTGACTGGGCAAATAGTTACTAATGGGTTGATTAAAAAATTAATGACTACTTAATCAATGATTGGGCAAATGTTGAGATGTAGGTCCTTGTGTAAGTTAGTAGATATCAACCACTACTCATCAATGATTAAGCATGATCGTCCAACTGTAGCTAGTACCTAGGAAAGGTTCGATATAAAGGCTCATAGTTAATTGCTAACGGCTAAAACGAGTTAATTCACTGCAGTACTAATTGGTTACTAGTGGTTGACCAATAATGGCTGATAGTGAATAGCCGATTTACAGCGGTTGATGGATAGTTACGCGATTGATATGTGGCTCATTGGTCACCAGTGGTTTAACCTTTGGCTACTGATGGTTGGCTAATGGTTTAAAAAAAAAGTTCTAATAGTTGATAGTTACCTAGCTTAACTAGAAACTATCCACCAGTACTAGGTAATAGATCGATTAAAAATGGTTGATAATTAACAAATGGTTAATAATAAATGTGGTTTACCTTTGGCTAAAGATGGTTAACGAATGGTTAATGATAGTAGCTACCCTCTGATGGTTAACCTCATAGATAGAGATAATAGGCTGATTCGGTTGCCTCTGAATTTGGTCGGTAAGGTTCCAGTACTTGAGAATGATTGTTACTAGGGCAATGATGGTTTTCTAATAACTATCTACATTAGTGGATTCTAATGGTTGGTTGGCAATGGTTGATGGATGATGGTTTGGTAATGGTCTGGTAATGGCTAGCTAATGGCTAGCTAATAGGTCAATGAATAGGTTTGATATTGATGGCTGATGAATGATTAATCCGTGGTTAATCTATGGGTAAAACATGGCTAGTTCATGGCTAATGGCGGCTAATGATGGTCGGTCACGTAGTTGATGACAGCTTTTCAATGGTACACTGATCGTCGTGGTTCAGAATCATCCTCGATGGATCTTTTCCAACGAGACTGTGATTCATGGTTGAGTGGTCAATCACTTGCTCCTTCATAGCGAGATCATGCTAATGGTTGAGAATAGTGATTGCATAATCAAGCATGGTCGAAAAAGGTGGTCAAGAATACTCCAGAAATCTAAACAAAAACAGCGACCACATGTCAGCATGTTCAATTGATCACGGTCACTGAAGATTGGTCCAAACTAGGAATGATCAGTACTGGGCAATGATTGATACAAATCAGATTGCTCAATGGTTGATGGTAAAAAAATAGCAAAGGCTAGTTGATGATAGGAAACCCATCCGATATTTAACAAAGAATGGCGGCAAGTGGTTGATATAGGACCAATAAACTCAAATACCAGGTCGGAAACACTACCCTACCCTTCCAGCTGCCATGAAATAGTAGGGAACCTGTTGGTTTCTACTGGTACCATGGCTGTTTGGGTTGGTTACTACTATAATGGCAATTGGAAGCATAGGGCTTGTCATAAGTGCGTATTGATTGTGTTTGGCAGCACGAGTACGATATGCATACGAGCCTCTTGTGCAAATACACCTGCACACATTGTGGCAAACTTTTCCTCTTTTAGTTCTAGCCCTGCGCGCGTAACAAAAGCAACACGCAGCCGATGCAAGCACTAGTGTTCACCACTCTCACCCACCATCATTCCTCACAATCATTATTCACCAGATCATATACCACATTATACCACCAATTTTAGTTGTCAATTGCCAAATATCAAATCATAAACCATCATTATCCATAGATTGACTCAGATTGACCCTAACTAGATTAAATCACAGTAACTCTGGCCGAAAAAAACGTGAACGATGCTGGATACTCATCCCGAACAGGAGACAGCAAACAACATCAGTTTCTGTAGCCTAGGCCACCGTCCAAAATTCGCTCATTTCCAGAGAGAAAGAACCATTGATTTGGATCCGCCCTCTTGGACCTGGCACTCGGACTTCCATCATTTTTTGATGATTCACCTTTGAAACTGATCCATCTTTTACCGTGTAAACCATCTTCAGTGCTGACCCATCTCAGCCATCCTTAGCCTGTCAGGAGCCACATCACCACAGCACATCACACATCACCAGTAGCAGCATCCATAAGCTCTGCTGGCGAGGAACGCTTTGGCCATGCTTCCGGCGATGTCGTCCCATTTGTTTCGGAAGACGCCGCCTCCCAAAGGCATCAGGAAGACCGTCCTGCGGGCGATCCACGTCTGCATCATGAACATCCATCTTGGGGTGGCAAAATGCTATGCACAAAAAGTGCTTAGTTAACTACAGAGTGGTACCGTCCAGCTAGTACTTAGGCTATGACTAGGGTAGACCAGGGTAACTGCCCAGCTGGTGGAACATGTGGTTGTTTCCCTTTTGCCGGGGAAGATATATGGCTCATAGACCGGCTTGTGACTAGGGGGCACCACTCCGTATCAACTTTTCTTATACATGTCATTGACATCTGGGAGGGGCATCTACATTACTTAGCATTGACATGCATAGAAACATATCAATCTATCTCTCAATATGTCTCTGTCTGTGTTGCCATAGGCCTAGGACAAGTCTGCATGTTTGGCTGACTGTAGAGAGGCTGCATCCGCCACCGGAAGCCCCAGCCACTTTTCCGTTCCAGACTGGCGAACAACAGCCGTCCTTTTCTCCAATCCATTTGCTTTTGCAAAGTTTGCAGCATGCTGCAAGGCACCAAAATACCTCAGTGGCAGGAAGTGCCTTCATTGATATTCCATGTTTGAGGTTCTATCAGTTCTATCTTTCACAATCACCTCAACTCATCTATCATCATCTATCTGTCCGTCCATGTCTGATCTATTCATCTATTCATCTATCCATCTATCTTATCCATCCGTCCATCTACCTGATCTATTTGTCCAGGTGTTCCTTGCTTGCCCCCCCAGCGTCATCCTCCATCATGGACCCCATGACAGCAGAGTCCCCCCGCGATGAGGGGAGCTTCCCTCAGATCTCGGCGTTGGCCTACTTCTGTTCTGTTCCTACCATCTGATTGGGGCAATTCTGGTAGCTCATTGGCTCCCCCTTCAAAGGGCCGGTCAGGATACCCCTGCCTTCAAAGGGGCTCCTTCCAACCACCAGCCAAATTCAGGCCTGGGAGGTCAAAAACAATGTTTAGAAACCGGTTTTCTTCAGAAGCATCCATGTTTTTGTTTGGTAATTTGCATCTGATGGCTTGTTCTCTGGAAGATTCCCCACTGGACTCCTACAAGTAGAATATCGTCAATCTTCTTCAGCACTAGCAACTGCATCAGTGCCAGGACCAGAAGCGCTGTAGACCTGGATTAGTTTGACCGAGCTGGATCGAGCTAGCCGGGCTCTCAGGGAAGCAGCTGAACGATCGAAAAATCTGATGGCGGCCACAAGCCATTTGTGAAAAACATGGCGGCCGTGTTTCTGATAATTTGATAATTGGATCTACCATGATTGTTGACTAATTCTTGGTCATTAACCCTCACTAGTAACTATGTCATTACATGATGCTAATTCAATAGTTGTTCATGGTGTAGCCATTTGCTTAACTATGTATGCCATGTGGCATTGATAGCGGTATCAATCTTCAAACTAAACACCCTTCTTATACCATAAACTATGCCATTATCAATCACGGATCATATCACTAGCCACCGGCTTCACCATCATCGAGAAGCACATTGTGCCATTTACCCTCTGGGAAACTAATCTGGAAGTTTCAGAATCATCCGTTTCAATCGGTAAGCTATCTAAAAAACAGCGGGTTTTCCACTCCCACGTGAGTTTGCCACAGGGTACTCCTGTAAATCTGGCTGTTTCTCAATATTTGGGACCCCTCTGAATCATCCTTTATATTACAATTTATAATCATAAACCAGCCATTTTGGGGGCCCCAGAAGGCTTGACAACCCCCCACATCCTGTTCCAAAAAAGCCTCCCTGCATGCACCATAGCCGAGTGGCTGCGCAGTGAGAATTTTCTCGGCCACTTTCTCCTCGGGCCACAGCACGACGACTTGGATGTGCAGTCGGGCTCAAGACTATAACTATGATAACTTCATGGTGGATGTTACCAATTTCTTGCCATGGTCTTTATCAAGTTATGTGAAGCTGATAGTCAATGATAATGATTGGGCTAATGATTGGCCTCATGGTAGTTAAATGTCTGGTTGATTTGAAAGCCGCTACGTCAACTCGACAGTGCTTCATAATTGTTGCTCATGGTGAATGCTGGTTGGTAGCCGCTAGTACTCGCGTATCATATTTTGATTCAAAGTCTTCCCAGACTTCCCCAGGTACACGCCAATATGCGAACAACATTGCACTTATGTCGGCATGATATCACGCGCGTATTTTGAAGATTAACCATTGCGAATCCTTGCGATATTGGACTGGAAAGGGATGTCTACTGTAAATCATGCCCCTGGCTCTTAACAGCTACAAAAGCCATCATCCCAAACGGCTCTGAATGACTACCCCATCATTAAAAATTGGTGACAACCATTGCATTGGTCACCTAATGATATTTATCGCAAGAGATGGGTATCGTCAATATCCATTGAACAGAAATTATCAACAACCACGCCTAATTCATACATTACACACTAAAAAACGAAAATAGGTAGTTAACCAACAGCTTGATGATGCCTGATGATGCGCTGAACCCCCAGTCAACACCATCAACAAGCACCCATCAGCGAGCATAGGCTTCGACAGGAAGATGTCCTGAAATTCTCGGCTGCCAGCCTTTGAGCCTGCAGCGTGGCCCGAGACTCGGTGCTCCCCTGTGGTACCTGGTTACCCGGGTGGTTACCTCAGTGGTGACCGTGGGTGTGGGCAAACCAGCTCAAAATCGCTGGCTCCCCTCACCGCTGTTCATTCGCCAAGCATCCTGGAATATTTTGACTTTGGGATTTTTTCCACTATTCCTGGAGCTCCCCTATTGTTCAACTTGGGTCACTCAAGTTGCCACAAGTTGAAGTGGCCACGCAACCGCTTGGAATGCCAGCAGGATCAGTGGTGCGGTTCTGAACGAGCGCAGCTTGGAACGGCCTTTGAGGCCGAGCTTTCACCTTCTTGTGAAAAATACGCACAAGTCAACCCACCATTTGCTTTCATACACTTGAGAAAATAAACATGTCAATGAAACCAACAACCAAACAACCAGCTATAGGCATGCTCACATCATGGATGATAACTTCATGAGAAGCCACAGGTTCCAACCCTGGTCTGTAGAAAAAGCAACGCCAAAATGTTGCACGGCAGAGATGCTGTCCATTGCTGTTCTACTGGGGGATGTGGTAGTCAGCATGAGCCTAGCAACATCTAGCAACACCATCCAAGCCTAAAGGGAGATGCTGTCAATAAGGCTGGGATGATCTCCGCATCTTTGTTGATTACTCCGCAGACATTTTCTTGATGACCAAGCATGGTTAGCGAACGGAATTTGACTTCCCACCTTGCTTCAGAGTGTTGAACTCTAGCTTATTACCAGGGTTGCGAGCTACCTACCCGCCTGGAATCGGTATTATTACCAACCAATTTTGATACTTTTGCCCCAACAGGTCCACACCATTCCGCATCTGCATGTGTTTCCATGCATGCAGAGTTCACCGACCGATTCGCAAGAAACATGGTTTTTTGAACAACCTGAGGACCTTCCTGTAGCGAGAAGGTCCCGGAATCCACTCCCAAATGCCCATGTGATCCCATGGCATTTCTTGTTTCACCAATGCCACCCTGCACCAGTCCACCAAACGTGGGGATTTTTGGGTCGTTTTGATTCAACCCAGCACGGATTTCTTGACGATGCTGGTGCATCCGCCAGAAAACTGGCGACTTCGTATGGTGAACACTTGGGGCGTTAGGGTTCATTTCAAACATTCAAACAACACTGCGTGCTGAACCTGCACCCGCAGAAAGCCGCTATGTTGGGAGCTCCCACGGGCACCGGCCCCCTATGCCTTGGTTCATGTAGGACTGAACTGGAACCGCTGAGGCATAAACCAGGCCCACCTGCCGCAGTGAACGTCAAGGATTGCTGGAAGTGAAGCTGCGAGCGGTGCAACAGGATATGGTGATACTGTTGGCCACCATGGCTGGCCAGAAACCAAAGCTATGAGTTTTGATTATTGGTGACTATGATTCACTCCTTTGTCGAGCACTGACCATTGATAACCAGGACAAAACCGAGCTATAGATTGATGATTCAGTTTATCCCAAAAGTACTTAATCTAATTAGTGGAGAAAGCCACCCAGAAATACCCCGAATAGCAACACAGTTTCTCTTTCTCACTCTCTTTCCATCATCGTCAAACCAAAGGTCCGTCCCAGCCCATTGCAGTATCACAGACTGGTTCCCTGCTTTGGCAGATCTCCAAGGCCATTCTCAGCCATAGAAGCAGTGGCTTCACCGCGCCTTGTGTGTTGTGGTTGATCGTTTTGCCTTCCTAGGGTTCAAACCTGGCGAAGGAAATGGTGTGGAAACGCCTGGTTGTAGGGCATCATGCGGGATCCATTTTTTAATGGTAAATCACCAGCTACTGGTATTGAACTATTTATGCCTGTTTTTATAATGCATTTATAGTGCGCAACTGGGGGCGGTTAACTCAGAATAATGAATCTCCCATTGTCTTTGAAAAAAGGCCACGGCACCGATCACCAAATCGTGTCGATTCAAATGGTCGAAGCACGCCCTAACACCCT
This sequence comes from Symbiodinium kawagutii, assembly GCA_009767595.1. Classification (NCBI taxonomy): domain Eukaryota; class Dinophyceae; order Suessiales; family Symbiodiniaceae; genus Symbiodinium; species Symbiodinium kawagutii. The sequence goes on from VSDK01008367.1 coordinate 262,760, forward strand.
CCGCAATCTCCTTCTTGATGCTGTTCCTCAACAGGTGAGTTTATAGTATGTCCACTAATGGTAGTATAGTACCTACTAACCAACAAATTATGATCTTGTCAATCGGGAAACTAGCCATTTCTCAAAGGCACAACATTTTTGGACGAACTCACATGATGCCAGCTTTTGGAGTCCTTTGACTGCCGTGCCTGTGCAGTGTTCTAACTAAATGTTGTTTGACCAGTGGCATTAACCATAAGTAAGAACTTGACTACATCCAGTCACATCTAACCAATATAAGTAGCCACTGAGCAAAACCCAAGCCCCACAGCTACTGTAACCAAAACCAGCAGCCGCTGGCGATTGATACTCTCTCTCACATTTTCATACATTTTCCATCCTGGGTCTGCCATCCACGGGGCGGTGACGGCAAAATCTATGCATCTGTGTAAGCTCAGACCGGTCATGTCAGGATGTTGGATGGGGAAAAGGCTAGGTTCCTATCTCTGGACCTGTCTCTGCTACTGGCTGGGCCATGGTCTTCCGCCCTTCGTCTCAGAGATCTTGTTCATTTGGTCTCTCCTTCTGTCTCTCCTTCTTGGCCTTGTGGTATTCCTGC
>VSDK01008367.1:263383-276518 GCA_009767595.1 Symbiodinium kawagutii
CCTGCTGCCTCGCAATAGCGGATTTGTTTGGCCCTAATTAAACCATGTGATTTACTTTCGATATGGTTTGATTCCAGTCTACAATTTTTTGCTGAGATCTCTGCAATATGCATCGTGATTTGGGAGGTTTGTAAACCACCAGGTGGGGAAATGGCCTGCCACGAAGTGGATGAAAAAATCCTCCCCGAAATCTCCCCTTACGAGCGGCGCCCGAAACATGCCTGAAAGTCTCCATCCTATTGATTTACAAATAGGGATTCCGTACTTGGATGTGCATTTGGGGTTCTGAGTGGGAAATAACCATGGCACGTGTTGAACAGCGCACACAAAGAAACAAGTGTGTTTTGGCAAAATGTGAATGATTACACATACACTTCATATGCACACTGCACGGGTAACCATGTACACGCATATGAAAATGCAAGGAAACAAATGATAGAAAAAACAACGACCTGATGTTCATACATGCAAAATCATATGGCTTAATTACATGGACTTGCTCCAATGTTCCATTCTTCCAACCCCTGAAACTTCCAAGTGAGACCATTCCAAAGATGACTGAACAATTCCAAAAGCAGCCACTGACTCCAAAACAGCCTCTGATCATGGGGTCCGAATCGTCAAAGCGTGGACCATCGAAACGATACTGTACGAACCAAAATTTTGAACCGTAAACTCCGGGTGTTCAGTTTTAGCTTCACTGGTGGGCGGTTTCAACCCTTGTGAAAATGTTTAAAACCACTAACCATCACCAACGAATTGATGTCTGATGAGGTTCAAAAATCTCATGCCTCACCTCGTCACAACCATGGCAGCCATGGCAGTGTCAGGGTGGTCGGCGCGCCTGATGCTGGAATGTTCTCCATCACCAAGGGTCGCAGGGTGTGCAGGTTCTCGTCCATCTTGGCCTCGGATCAGGGGACCAGTTTGATGGCAAATGCAACTTCAAGAAACTGAGCTTCCGGTCAGTTCACTAGTAGGTGGCCAGGCCCAGCTACAATGTAACTATAATGGCACCTGGAAGCATGGAAGATGGTAGTCAACATAGTTCACCTTCATCAAGGATCTAAAATTGTAGGTGTAGATCGAACTAGCCGCCTCACAAAAGCGCCGGTCAGACCAAGGCGTGGTGTGGAGGCCAACAAAATCTACGTAGAAATACCTACGCTAGACTGTGTGGAGCAAACGATTGCGTTTGTTTGACCATAGGTCAGCACCATGGCCAAATGATTCTGCATTGATGGTTGATGGCTGTTGGTACAACGTCGACAAACCAATCAAAAACTGTAGGAGTTCCTCTAGCGCGAAACACCGTGAAACGCGTGAGAAATGGGCCCTGGGAACGGAAAGCGTCATTCGCGCATACAGACGTTTAGGGTTTAGGTAAAGGGGACAAGGGACAGGGTCCTTCCTGACATGGGGACTTTTCTCGTTCAGTCTGCAACATCTTTTTACTGGTTAGTTGGTGGCTTCAACTCCTCTGAACAATAGTCAACCAACCATTTGTTAGTAATTACTAGGAAAAACCTGTTTATATAAAACCACAAACTAGCTTAGGTTTGAGGCTTAGGAGGGCAAGGGACAAGGAACATGGGGATTCGACATCATGGGTTGGACCTATTGTCAACAGCTCAACCAGTTGGAACCTCGACACCCCTCTCCACGGTGCCCAGCCCACCAACAAACAGAGCAGGCACGCAACCAAGGCCGACCACGCCAACCAACCACCACCAAACATGCTGGAAACCATCAACAACGCAATGCAAACAAACGTGATTGGTGTTCATAACTGTCATTTGACATGGGTTATTGACACTTATTAACCATCGATATTTAATTTGAACGACGCCATTGAAATGGTCACGTTTCTGCCATAGCAACCACGCTACAGTCGCTGCCTGCTGCAACCAGGCAGCTAAGACAAATTCCTCGACCTTCGTATCGTTTGGGTTCTGGCAGGCGGTCCCATTTCGCCAAGTTCAGGAGGCAAATTCTAGGGCAATGGGGATCCCAATGTCGTTGGGCGCTTGTTTTCAGGGCACAGCCATGGATGGAACGAAAAGGTCTAGCAAATCATTAACTATTGAAAAATGATCTGGCTGTCAATTGACTATAATTGACTGCGATCCTGTTGCTAGATCGAAAATGTTTGATGATGGTCAACACCATTGATAGGCATATAACTTGCAGTAACTGTGTACTGTGTCATTTATGGTTGATAAGTATAATGGTAGATTGGCTGGATGTATCATTAATTAATGGTGAATATGAGTCAATATCAATCTTCACCCCTCTTTAAGTCATTTCCTATCCACAATCATTGTGCTTTTGAATATAACTATAACAAGATATAACAGCATAGCAACGAGAGAGAAAAAAGATCCACGTTGGCCCACCTCTCTCTCTCTCTCTCTGGGCTTGGCGGTCCCGCCGTCTCACAGAGACGCCCGGTTGGCGTGCAAACTACCAAATGAATGACTCACTGCTCACCAGTAACGCCTTTAAGACAGGCTTTCCAGACACAAATCATTCTCTGGTACCATTGGTTATTAAACAGCCAGTTATTGATAAAGCAAATTCAGTATCAATAAATATGAATCACGACTCGCCTATGGCGGTTTCTCGGCCCCAAAATCATCAAGTTTATTAACCACTTTTAGTTTGTTTTTTTTGCTGGGGCATCACTATGGGTTCGCCTTACCACTCACTCCTTATAGTACTAAACCAATCATTTTTCAGGGACCTATTGATATGGGGGCACTTTCCAAAGCCACTGTGATCTACTCGAGTCTTCTTTCGCCCAAGGATCTGCTGGTTCCCTGTCTAAGCTCTGTCGTGTGGCGAAAGTGTGGGTGAGATCTGCCTAAATGAAATCCATGAGAGACCTTAGGGTTCATGAGTAGTATATGAGTGTGATTTAGAAGTGGTCAATAGTTAATGGCCTTGAAAATGGTTTTCAAATACGGTTGTAATGAATATGATACTGACAAAGGTATATAGTTAGCATCAAACCCTGGGAAAATAGAAGCCCCAACCTGGTAGATGCCCTGGATAATCACCAGGACTTTACCCAGTCAGGCTTCACCAGCTGGGTTCCATTGCCAGGTTCATCTAGGCCAAAGATGAATGGATATGATTTTTCATCCTTTGCTCATCCTGAATGCTGATTACATCCAGATTGATCAGTCATGCAATGGTTGCGACATCCATCTTCGTTTTCCATTTGTTAACCATTTATTTAACCCTGGAACGAATGGCTAATCTATATATGGAATACACCAGCCTGAAAGCCCTACCAGCAATTTATCATCGCAGATGACCTCCTTGTGATCCTGCGGAAGCACCTCAACCGTTTGAACGCCATGGCTACCCTGCTTGATATCTCACTTCAGTGGCTTTCAGTGGCTGGTCATCATCTATTCGATCAGTGGTTGGTTCGCACATTCGGGTTTGATATATTTTGATATGGTCGTTTCTGAAAGGAGGGGACCCCTAGAACAAAGGATGACTTAGGGGCACCCCTATTTTGAGAAACGCTCATATTAGGATAAAAAAAACTGGAAGTGTCTCCAGAGGCGACCGTCACAAACCAACAGCGGTGGATACATCAATAAATCCATCTCTTGAAATCCCTTCCCCTCCAACCCGCCCTGGGTCTCAAAAGCATGGCCAACCACTAAGCCGGTGTCTCAGACCGCCAAAAGTTGTAACACTGGACGGTGTCCCAGCGTCCTTAATTGCGAGATAACCATTTTTCAGTTCCTCGGATGCAACGGTTGGCTGCTGAAATGCGCGTACGTCCTGATCCATCACTGGTTGCTGACCCTGGGTGCACGGTGGGGCGCCCTGGTTTGCTCAGTAGGTTTATAAGTAGCATAACTTCCCGTTATGGTAGACATAGCTGTAGCTAAATGGCTTAGTTGGCAACCTTTGGCTAGGGGGCCCCACCTGGTATCCACTCATTCCGGATCCATGTCAATCTCAGTCTTTAAAAATCATTCCTAAGTTTCTGAAGCATTCTTTTTGGCCTGGGCAGTGTGAACTATCATTCGGTATTGCCTATTGCGCGATTTTTTTCACCGTTGACCATCATTCACCACTTGGATGTGCAGCTGGGGTCATAACTGAAGAATAGCCATGGTTTGAAACCCTGTAAGGTGGCATGCAACCTCTATTACCACGCTTAGCTACCAGCGACTAATTGGGGATGCACGTCCAAGTAGCTTGTTAAAGCGTTGTGATTCACCGATCAACCACATCTGGCCCCGGCTTTGGATGGGGGCCAGCCCCATGGTATCCATGGCACTCATTTGTAAATGATGGTACTGTACCTCAGGTGGAATCATTTTCCAGGTCTGGCTTTCGTAATTGAAGAGTCATGTAGAGAAAAGATAAGTGAAGGGGTAGTGAACGTCCGTAGTCATCACACCTGCTAAGCCAGGTAGGTTGTACTGGGATATAACCATAGTTATCAACACTACCAGGGGCAGTGACTCATGCTAAGCCGTTTGATTACCGAATGATGCTACAACCCACCAACATGGACCCGCCTACAATCAGTCACTACAGTACCCTGCCGCATGTGGTCCCGAGCTGAAGATGGAACGATTGCTTGGGGTTAGGCATCCGCAACCAACCAACAGCATCGTGATCATCTGGTTGGTGGTTGAACCACCCCTATATGCAAAATGTACTAGTGAACCAGCCGACCAACCACTTGGCAACACCAGGGAGAACATGTTTGAAAACACCAAGCCAGTCATATGTTCTGTTTTTGATTGATTGAATCCAAGCTTCATGCTTGGATGCTGCTAGATCCACGTTCAAAGTTGAAGTGTTCCCCACTGACTAGTAGACGAAAAATTGGAACCACACTTCCCAGGGATCAATTTAGGCAACCTCGCATTTCCGGCTGAAACAGCACATTGAACGGGAGCCGAACAGTACCGCGACTTTGGTAGCTGCGTGGTTTCACATCAAGGCTCGACCTTCATAGGCTCTCACTTTGGCCACTTTCCGGCATTATGAACCCTTGCTACGATTCTGCGCAACGATTTGTGAAAGGTGACAAGAGATGACTTGATGTTTTTTCGTGGATACCAAGCCTGTTGGAAAATCGCATGGGACCTTTGGGGTGACGGTGCCGTAGGGGTGACACGTGGCCATGGACAACCTGCGGGCGCCAAGAGGCTAAGACATCTTTCACGACCTGCGGTGCGCTGTGGAGGCGCTGGCGCTGCTGGGGTGCTGGTGGCGATGCTCCAAGGACCATGGTCTGCTTGCTGGTAGCCACCCCGTCATGAAAGCCATATGCGCGTTGGTCAACCAACCAATTTGTTAATCATTACGTTTCCAACCATGTCTCAATCATTACCTTTGGGAAAATAAGCAAAAAGTGTTTGAAACCACCAGCCAAACAATAGAAGTATGAAAAGAGGGGCTTGCTAACAGCAACCGTGCATTTTACGCGATGTCCATGGTGAAGAATATGGCTGGTCGCAAGTGCGACCACATGTGGCCGCTTTAAGGTGCGCAAGAAACAAAGAACCAGTGTGGTGGCTAATCCGCGGCTGATTGATGCGTAATGGGCTGGTGATATTGGTTCATCATGGCTGGCGAGATGCTGCTACATGCTGCACACTGCCCGACTGTTGGGCAACTGCCGGTTCTATCCATGTTATTGGCTGCCCCGCTGTCTTGCATTGTAGCGGACGCCTCGAACATGATTCAGATTCGACGCCTGCCCTTCTGCAAATGGTGAGTTCCAGCCAGCTTTTTATTGAGAAAAGATGGGAGAACCGTGGACAAGGACATGACTTAAAGCCCGCGAAACGACCAAACCTAGCGGGGTGGTACTCTACCAGAAAGAAAAGTGGTGAGCAGCTCGGACAAAAGGCGTGGTTCTTAGGAGATGTATTTATATAGAAGTTGTTCTTTTTCTTCTGGCATGGCTGACGAAGCCGGCTTGTATCTATCTATCTATCTATCTATCCGTCAGTCTATCTATCTATCGATCGATTCATCTATCGATCTATCTATCTGGCAGTCTATCTATTTATCTGTCTGTCTGTCTATCTATCTGTCTGTCTGTCTGTCTGTCTGTCTGTCTGTCCGTCTGTCTGTCTGTCTGTCTAATCTATCTATGTATCAATCTATCTATCTATCGATCTATCTACTTATTCATATCTATCTATGACATCGCCCTGTAGGAAATGGTTTGATCAACTTATCGCCAGCTCTCTTCATCCGATTCAACCACGGCCCCCTGCCACTGGCACCTCCACTTTAAGGAGCTCGTCTACTGCGTTGATGCCCTCAGGTTGTTTTTCATTTGCCTTGTCTGCGCATGCGCAAGCGCGCATGACTGAACGCGGCCACCAAAATGATATTGCGAGGATAATTTTGGGTGGTATTCGTGTATTGATGAGTATTGACCCACCCAAAATTGATATCACTGACAATGCTGGTGTATTTGTATTGGTCACCGTACTGGTCAATGCAGGTGTATGAGTATTGGCCAATATTGGTTCAATACAGGTGTACTGGTGAGCGGTGAGCAATGAACACACGAAACAATGTTGGCCTGTTCATTCTCATCTGCCACACAAGCTTTACAAGCCGATAATTATACTTAGTCTAAAATCTATCAATTCACACAATAAAGAAGCAAATATTCATCATCATCATCATCATCATCATCATCATCCTGATGATCATGTTAAACAGTATTGTTTAATGACAATCACCAAGATCTAAGGAACTAGGAGTCGTGAGCACATGGGTCTGCCATGTTCGTCTCTCCCTCCCCAACCGCGGGTAACATCTGCAATAGCAACAATGGTTCACCTCTCTATTGTTGTTTCAAAGCCTAGCATACATAGTGATTCTGGGCCATCCCCAATAATCAATCGGCAAATGGTTTAGCATAGTGATCTACATATATCTACATATTGGTGAGGACCACGACATGAACCCCATCCCAATAGGTAAATGGTCTTAATTTTGAAGATGGTGGATATTCTGTCTACTTCAGGATAGCATCATAGCACACTAGCACTAGCTTAGACGAAAGATGTTGGCAAATGGTTCGTGAATTCTCTTGATCCTTAAAGCACGCCCCAACCACCAAGAACCAAGCATACAACCGTCAAGGTGCTCACGCACAAAGCACCAACCAACCACTAGCTCCAACCAGCCCACTGCCCTTGCGCTGCATGCGCTCCCAGTTGCAGCGTTGTCGATCACAAACTGCGCCGCTCCCGGGTGTGCAGCCAGTTGCCCCCGCGGGCCTCCAGTGTTGTCGTACATGTATTCCTGGCGCCGGAACTTGGGAGCAGTGGTGAATACCAGGGGCTGACCGTTAATCAATATGGTGGTTTCTCAAAAAAGGGGATGCCCAAAATGAATGGTTCCACTATTTCACTAGAAAGAACAATCATTTGGGAGCACCCCAATATTTATGCTTGATGATGGTTGATCAACGGATAATTCATGGCTGAATTCATGGTTGACTAATGGTTGATGGCTAAATGGGCGTTTCTCAGAATAGGGGCACCCCGCATTTCTCATCCCTTTTCAATCATACAGAATAAATCATCATTTTCTGATCCCAATTTTGAGAAACACTCATAGAGTTGGTTTATCTAAAAGTTGACCACCAATTCAGATGGGGCAACAAGCAATTCAGTTGATTATCAACCAACATTGTTGGAGAAGTAATCGAATTGAATCCATGGTTGGTCCATATTTGCTCATTGCTGTCTTTTTTTGCTGGCAAACCCTCTACGGGGGGAGCGGTTACCCGCCCTTGCCGTTGGTTGACCAGCCATTGAACGACGGCATGCCTTGGTATTCAAATTACTCTCAATTCCTTAATCTGTTGGCTAACCTGCTGGTCTTCCACGATAACATTGGGCAATAGGCAATAGGGGTAGGAAAATCCAGTGTTGGCCTCTACCATAGCTAAGGGACTAGTAGCTAGCAAGCAGTGATGTTTGATTGGCAGCACCACTTTGTGACTTTTGAATGTCATGATAATGCCATATGAGCACCCCCGGCAACCATCGGCTAATATCATCAAATCTCAACCTAGGAGTTCTACAACACAACTGATTGCTTAGTGCACTTGTGGAAAAGGAACAGTCCGTTCCGGGCACTGACTACAATGTATGATTCCCCACTAAGCCAGGGTTCGGGGGGGTTATGGACCAAAATGGGACGGACTTCCCAAACCGTCAGATGACCGCATAAACCATTGGCAATTGTGCATATCATATGCTGCATGTATTACGCGCGTCAATAACACTTATTGGTCGTATGAGTCATTTGCCATGATGTTCAAATAATCACAAGTGCCATTAATCAAAAGTCACAACTGATCATTATAATCCAGACACCCATGATTTCATCAATCAATCATCACTACTAGTCACTACTAACTAATCACTACTAATCAATCACTACTAATTAATCTCTATTGATCTCCATTATTCACCATCATCTATCATTCATCATTTTTATGGGAGATCCATCATTAGTGACTTCTGGTGGGAACCAACTCTGGGTCCGCCATGGAAGAGAGTGGGGCTGTTTGCTGGCCAAAAAGGAGGGCGGAGCGGCGGAGCAGCGCCACCCGAGTTGGGTTGGGTGCTTCGGCTGATTATAAGCAGCAACAACCAACAAAAATAGCAGGCTATGACTTGGTGGCTTACAGATTCCTTGCTAAAAATATATTTTTAGTGGTTCTATGGTAAATCCATCATATCCCAAAAACACTAAAAACCTAAGTTAGTGGGTATAAGCCATCCAGATGAGCAGCCTATAGTAATGTTGGCTTCTGATTAGTGTAACCCCCCCTAGAATGTAATGAAAATAGGCATGAAACCAACAGGTAGATACGATCATCAGAAACCAACATTAATGAGCACCTATAGTAATTGAGGTATCTCATGAAACGTCAACTTTGCCGGTTCGCGGGCTTGGTGGTACGTTTTGTGTCTGTGGCTGGTTGGTTATTCCCAAGCGGTAACCACTCATCAACCACTGTGAGAAAGTCAAAGCATGGTAAATTACATTCTAAATGATTAAAAAATTGTTAAAACTCCATGTTTCATCAACTAACCATGGACACCAAACAGCATCAACTCCATGTGAAACCCTACGCTACCGGGTGGACCTGGCACAGTTACGCATCGACATGGCCAGGAGAGTTCCAGGTCTACCAAGGCTCTCCATGGCTTCACCAACCAACCTGCACCACCTTGTACCGTGGCCGATCCAACACCACAACCGCGACGCAACCCATGGGTTTGCCCACACAAATCGATTGGGACATGCACGACATATGTCACCGCCCAGCCGAAGTTCAGTGACTTCGGACGAACTGGCAGCAGGTTTTGAAACATCATCGCTACCATTTGGTGAACGGCCACTCTTGATAGCCCCAAACCGCTCCCCCTTTGGAGGCCCTTTGAAGGGCTAGCACTAGGTACCCCTGGCTCCTTAGCTCTCTCCCAACCACCAGCCAAATTGTTCCATAATGAACCCTGGTTATTGACCAGGAGAAATGTAAGCAAAAATCCCAGTTTTCCGCTCATATGCCGAATTGGAACGGGAATTGCATGATAATTACTGGTGGATCTGCGTGAATAACGGATTGGTGGTTTTAAGGCATCCCCCCAGGACAGTCAATCAACCAACCTCCCCAAAGATTGGAGGCAAAAAGAGATTTTTCAAAGCACTAACCCAAACTTCTATCCACCTTTCGTCACAACTTCTCAGAACCCATTTGGTGGCCCAACTTTCAACCCGAGGCCAGCCTCTACTTGTGTCACGATCGATCTGATCCTTACGGCTTGGCGCAAGCGCAACACACCAAATGAAACGGCGAGAATCGGAAGGAAAAGACACATTAAGACTCAATCTAGCGATTCACGTGCCTGAGTACTTATCTAGGTTAGCTCAGACCAGGTTAGATTAGATACGATTGGGCTGTAATATAGCACATAAGATTAGGCAATGAGTCCAAATTGGGATCAGGTAAGATCAAGTAGATGGATTGATGGAACACTGCTGTCAGATTAGATTCGATGAGGTTGGATTGCTCGACTGGGTCCGATTCCATACGCACGAAATTCAATGAACCTATTGGCATATGCACAATTACATACAGTTGCTAGTGAATATAGATGAAAGGACGCAGAAATGAAACCGCAAGTATTGGAAAGCCAGATCCATAAAGAGAGCGAGTGGTTGAGTGTTATCAATGGATACATCAGTGCCTGGATGCGATGTATTCTTCATCTCAGGTGGCCAAAAATCGACCAGTCTGAACGTACCATTGAGCAGCGTACAAGAGCTACAGCTATCACTGACAGCCGACGGAAGAATAAACCTCCACAGAAGAGAGCACACATCTTTTGCACGTACAAATTTCTGATGCATTTTCACATGCAATTGACAATTGAAATCAAATATATATGAAGGTACTTGCCATGCTCATTGGTATGGAAGACCAACGTTATCACCCCTGGTCACTGCTCCATATTCCTCAGTATCTGATAGCAAGATAAGTGGCATCAATGTGAAGCATGGGCACCGAAATGAGAGAGGTGATGAAAACGATCAGGACGACACTTAACAAAAATAGCTCGCAACAAAGATCTAGGAGTCTGTGAAGTTTAAGTGTTGGTAGCTTTTGGATATCTTCTCCACCCAATGGCCCTCCCCCCAAGAAAATGAGAAAAATCTTGAAGCACCAGCCGCTAGTGGCAGTGAGCTAGGGAATCCGGTTCCAGGACCCAGCGCCAAGTGGCTCATGCGAGGTGTACTCGGCACCGTTCAACTGCGATGGCAGCACGAACAAGGGGCACTCGCCATTGTCCTGACAGAGACTTCAGAGACTTCACGGGGGCTGTTCAATCTGGGCAGGAGCCGTGGCGAGTCGCTCATCGCTACAGCCAGGGTATGTAGCCATAGTCATACAACTTCACCCAGTCTTCGTTGTAGTTGATGCTTTGGCCAAGTTCAAAGCTGCAACCTCTCAAGTCTTCGGGGGAAATGCCTCGAGCATCGCCAACTTCTAGGTCCAATGAGGCCAGCCAGGGGTCCAATGCTGGTAGCGAACTTCGCCGTGGGCAAATCTAGCATCACCTTAGGGCCCTTACAAACATGAACCAACTTGGGGGTCAATTCATGTTGATTCATCCTGGATTGACACGAGGGTACGCGCAAGGCAAATGAATTGAATTCGCCATCTCCTCGTTCTAAAGAGACTACGTGAAAACACGAATCTTGGCCCCTTGGGCTTCAAGGATGGTCCGGCGGGGAAATTCCATCGAAGATCCAGCGGTTGATAACCACCCCAAGCGTTTTCTGGTGGTTCAAAGTGGTTTCCACATGCTTCCCGTCACAAGTGGCTTATCCAATATGTGAAAAAAAACATAACCAAAATCACAGTTGGTTCAGAGAGCGTTGAACATCCGTAGAAGTGAGTAGCCAACGATATCAAATATCACACAAATTTACCGCATTTGTTTGATTGGCCGTTGGAGATCCACTACTCATGCGTTTTAGATGCTCATCAATTCGTGGACCGCATTGCCCGTAAATGATTTAACCCCCAAATTTGATGCTGGTAGTAGCAGCACTGGGTTCACCACCTATTTACAAATGTACGAGCCCTGTTAATCAAAGGACCAAGGAGCACCCTCCAAATACGGACTGTGTTGAACCTACTATGGTTTGAAAATGTTTGAAATACCCTATCCTATCAACTGATTACCACTTGTTGGAGCTGACTCTTTTTTGGACAATGCTTTCTGGCAGCCCCAGCTATTCCAGCTGGCTTACCACTAGAACATAAAGAATTTTTGAAGTTTTGTTCACTTCCAACGGGGTCCTGGAGGGTGACTATTGTTAACATTGATTGCATATTGATTGTGTATCCCTTTGGCCATTAATATCCGGCTATTGGCATCAATTTGCTTTATCCTTTCAGACACATGGATTGATAACCATGGTCAAGCAGCGCAATTCTATCATTTTAATGATGAGAATACCCAACTAGACTTGATTGAAAAAGATTGTTCACCATCAACTGACCAGCAACTAAGCACCAATTAACCATCAACTAACCATCGACCCATCGTTTCACAGGGCAGATCATGCACAGCTCCACAGCTACGCATGGTTTCCTCCTCGTTTTGGATCTCTTTCATGATCTCGGAGGACTTGACTGCCAGACCTAAGAGGCGACTCTATGCACGAGGGAACTGCCATGCGCATGGCCGGCTGTTCGCGCCGCCGCAGCATTGAGGTGGCCGTAGGAATTGGCAATAGCAATCTGATTGGCTCATGACCATTGATTGATTGGGGAATGACTGGTGGCCAGTGACCAATCACTAACGACCAATGACTAATGACTGCGGTGATTGGCTAGTGGCAATCTGAGGAACTGATGATTGATTAAGGAATGGCTATGGAGTTATTACCAGTAACTACGTACCCTCAACTGCATTGATTGATTACCAATGATTGATGACCCTCATTGTGAAAATACAATAATTGGTTAGAGGTAATCATTCACCATAATCATTGAAGTGATTCATGGTCAATTGAACTGTCACGTATTGGTTGATGTTTGATTGACTGGTTAGTGGTCAATGCTCAACTAAAATACTGTAGTTGAGTTTAATCATTGATTAAGGTTGATGTTTGAGCAGGAATTGTCAAAGTCATTGCTTACATGTTGGTGTTAACGATGGTTCGTAATAATGTTGGCTCATAACAACGCTAATCACCAGCGGTTACTCCGTGGCCACAAGTGGGTCATTGGTAAATCATACCAGAATCTGTATAAACACCCTCTGTCGGCGAATCACCTGCTGGTAAAACTGGATGCTGGGATCTCCAACCATAACCATTTGGTTACACCACTTCCCTCCTGGCCCCGCTCCCACCAGCAATGACTACCATTGGGTCACCAGCAGCGGACCGTTAGGAATTGATCCGGACTGATCCCTCCCTAGATTGAAGGGGGGCGAAATAAGCAAACAGTCTCCCAGCCGCTTTGCAGAACGCAGCCTGGGGGGAGGGCCAGTCACGCAGATCGGACGAGCCATCAAACAAGCTAGTC
>VSDK01008367.1:276743-296363 GCA_009767595.1 Symbiodinium kawagutii
GGAAGAGCCATCAAACAAGCTAGTCACCACCAGAACAAATGACCACTCACATCACAATATGATGGGATCCATTCATGGATTAGGCGCACCACACTAACCGGGATCAACCATGAAGTCAATAGCCAAAGTCAATTCATCTCACTTCCCGGGCCACCGCCAATCGACCAACTCTTGCTACCAGCATTGGCCATCAGTAGCCAATGCTGCCTATTGGCAATTAACATCCGTAGCCAATACTGCCTGTTGGCCAAGAACATCTATTAGCATAGATATTGACCATCATTAACCCACCGCAATGATAACCATCAATTTCGCTATCAATAGCTGGTCGGATCATGCGCGCGGGTTTTTTCAACAGCTGCAATTTCCACGGACTATCATTCATCATCCTCTCTCTCCTTAATTGCTAAATATATCTGAGTTTGAACCACCATGAAACCAACTAGTAAGCATCACTCATTTAATCGTCATTTAATTTGTTTTTACCTCGCTTGGCCATGGTTTATTCAATCTAGGTTGAAATTCGGCCAGCGCGAAAAATATTAATAAGGAATTTCCTGAAATCGTTTTTTTCTAGCACGCCTGGCTGCAAAAGCGCCCCACGCTCATCGTGGCATCTTGCACCTGCAACAGCAGGCAGAATGCATAATGTACATTATTTCATCATGTAACTGCTGATGCAACACGCTGCAATGCATAACAACGCCGCTGTGACATGTTTTCCTCAAATTGCCTTTGGGATCTCTGGATGATCAAGTCCCTGCGTCCAGTGAATCTGGCCCGACACTATCAATTGCGTCCCCCTGCAATTGAACGCAGACTGGGGGTTGGAAGCTTGGATCTGCACAAAAATAGTTAAGCCAGTGCTCAATTTCTAGATGCTGGATCTGGAGCACAAGCTGCTACAATCAATTGCTTCTATTCTGAGCACCTGTCCAAGCGAGTTGCGAACATATATGATTCCTTTGAAGAATGCAAGCTAGCCACGCAGCCGGCCAGAACTTGTTGTTCCAAGCTCTGACCAGCACTGGCACCACTTCCCTACAGTTTGCCCCGAGGAGCATTGGCGGCCGTTTGACCGCTTCATCAGAGATGCGCCACCAGCAGCTTCATAGACAACGAGGCCAAAGCTCCACACATCCACGGCTGGGAACAAGAAACTTCTTTCAGCAATATGTTTTAATGTTTAAGCCACATTTGCCATGCACCGTGGACTGAGGAGCTGCGGAAGGTGGGCGATGTTCTTGTGGGGCTTGCTCTGCCGTCCCAAAATCACACAACTAAAGCTGGCCAACATCATTGCGCCAAAGGATGTTGCCTGGTTTGGCATCTAAATGTAGCAGGCCAACTTGACGGTGGAGAACGCTGAGGCCGCCCTCAACTTCAGCACCAGCAGGTTCAACAGTGCTCGGTCCATTGACTCTGGCTAGAAGATTTTACTGACAAGGAGCGCCCCCCAAAAGAAAGGGCTACCCATGGCATTGGTTCTGCATGGGGCTCTGATTGAAGAACTGCAGGGCACCATCCTCGCGTGGATGGAGCCACCTTGCTGTCAAGCATCTCACGCACGCTCTGTTCAAAAGCTGCCTCTTGTGGAACGCCGCCCGCTGAAGACTTTGATGGCACATCGGCACCCATGAAGACCTTGCCCTACACGCCCATGCCCAAAACCGGGCGGCCCTTGCCTGAACATGTTTGTACTTTGAACGGCCCATAGGACATTTGTTCCTCAATTTGCAACCACGCAAGTGTGCCGGCGAAAAAGCAGCCGCAGTCCAAGCTCAGGCCTCAGGGAACATTTTTGTGGCCGCCCTGCCCCCCCCCTCTGTAATGATGATGAATGCTAGGAATGCTATGATGAATGCTATGTAACTTGGGACCTGGCCGTCAGAACTCAGGATAATCAGGTAAAATGGCAAAACAGCTGCGGACGATGGACCATGGACTGTGGACTGAACCCAGCACAAGGAATAAACAAAAAATGTTCGAAATGGCAACCTAGTAAACATATGTAAACATCACCCATGGTTTCGCCATTTCACCATGCTTTCACCGCATTTCACCCAGCACGAACACAACACCCCCTGCAACCAGCTGCGCAGCCAAGGGGCGTTCCTTCGCCCGCGTTGGGACGGCGGAGGCCGGCGGCAGCTTCAGCGGTTCGCTCGAGATGGGAGTGCAGAAGAAACCTTGGGCTGCGGGTTCGGCGGCGGGGCCAACGGCGGCTTCGAAGGGTCGGTTTTCAGCCCTTAAGATGGGGACTTCCTGGTTTGAATCAGGCTTATAGTTGAGGGTGAGTTTATCGTTGGTATAGGCCTAGTTATGCCTAGTTGATAGTGAGTTCATGGTTTAATGCAGGCTGTTGGATAATGATTAGCTAATAACGCTTGAGCATGGTAAAAATGGTTAATGATGGCTAAGAATGGTTAGTTGATGATGGCTAATGAATTCTGAATTGTTGATGAACCAATGCTCAGGTGCAAGCAACGGGAATACTGTTCCAGCCCTGGTCCAGGGTCTCCGCTTGATGGGGTAGTTGATGAAACTGGTTATTCTTAATTGGCCATTCTTAACAAACTGTGCTGAAACTTGATCTTCATGATGAACCGCTGGTTGACAATTGATACAATAACTTGTCCATCGACGTCTCTACGAGTTCAGCTGAAAGCAAGTAAGTCGTACAACCCCGCGAGGCAGGAAGGGTCGCAGGTGAACCAGTTGCTTCATTTGCTGCTTTCTCAAGCCATAAGGACCCCCAAGTCATGGTTGGTTTATAACCCGCCGCCTCACAGAGGCGCCCCAAACGATCAGACCAAGGCGTGGTGCCGTGGCTATCAAGGGGTCTTTACAAAGGTGACTGGAGGATAACTGGGGGGTAGCCCTATGACTTGAGAAACGCTCATTTGGCAGTGGGTCAAAACCCTGTACCCCTGGTTCCCCTATCATTAACTGTTGTTTTCCCTATTATTGTTGGTGGAAATCTACCATTAGTTGGTTGATTAATATTGACCCATAGCCATTTGTGAAAAGCCTCACTCCAGCTATTCCAGGCCCAGCATGGCACGCCTCTCCCATTACTACCCCATTAGTCCCCGGTAGACCATCACCATCGGCACCCCGCCCGGCCAAACTGTGCCGAAGCTCTGGCTTTGTCTCCTGCAGCGCTGCTTCAGCACTTGGACGATAGCCATCACTAACCAGGATACCGAATGAAACCACGAACTATGCTGGAGTCCATGCTGGATACTGCTTGCATTGTACTTCGGTTATAATTCCGCTGAGTGGTTGCTCATTCAGACTGAAGCACAATGCAGGCCAACTCCAGCAACAACCCTGTCGGCATCCCAACCCAACTCAACCTCGGCTAATGGACCGCATTCCACCGGGAACGTGTCTCCTCCTCCCAGATCAACCTCACCGGTTCTTTCGTCGAAGGTGTATGTCCCCATGTCCGCTTGCAACTGCCATGTGCCTGCACGGGGCGATAGCACTGGATACCCTGGCTCAGCTCATCCCTTCTAGTGACCAGCTAGACAACAGCTCATTATTGTTAACTAATTAACTGGGGCGTTAGATCAGTTGGTACTAGTTAGTTGTCTGGTGATGTATCCCCATCCAAACTTGCTCAGCCATGTCTGCCGATCAGTGGTGCTTCAAATCTCTGTGCGCGTGCTGGCACCGCCTGTTACAGCCGGAGGTCTCAGGGCCGGCAGAAGATGGCCCGATTGTCACGATTGTCCCTCTGGATAGCCCTGGATGAATTACCAAATCGGGTCATGGATGGCTGTTGCTAATGCCATGATTGCTCCCACGGCAGGCCCCCCGCATTGCCACCTTCCTTCTTGTACACCTTGAAAGGGAACGGCGCAGTCGCCATGGCACCGCGAGCTCCCTCCCGAATGCTTTTACTGGACCGTCTCCGGGCCAGAAATTGGTGCAGCACGACGGCAACTTGGTTCAGATGCGACTGACTAGTCTACCATTCGCTTACACCACTTCTGGGGGCCGCTCCTGGCCTCGCTCCCACTAGTAGAAGGGATCTAGGGACACGCCAGGCTCAGCTCATCGCTCCCTCCGCCAGCAGTTGGAGGGGAAGGACCATCTAAGTGGCTGTGGGTCAGTCGCCTGTAGTGCCAGCTGTTCCCATCCCATCCCATCAGTTGCTGATCATTGGCACCATTCAGTTGCCCCACATCTACCCGCATCATAGCTGTGGCCATTCGATGGAGTCGACCAACGTCGAAAATGACAACCACCGATACCTCTCACCACTGGTATATATGCGATAATCTGTTCAACTATCGAACCTGAAACGTTGCACGCAATGTATGGCAATTTGAGCCATCGCCAAAATGTAAGCATCAAAAAGTGGAATAGCTATCGAGCCTTCGTTTTGAAGGTCTGTCTTCGTTTTCCAAGGTTTTAGCATCTATTCCACTTCAGTACATCTACTGAGGCCAGGTTTTTTGACAGTAGCTCATTTGGGGCGCTTCGGCCTGACGGGCCGACATCTTTGGTAACGTGTGAGGTGTTTTCAGTTGCCGCAAACATAAGCAGCTACATGATTAACACCTCAGCCCCCCTCGCAAAACATTCGACCAATAGAAGAACACATGAGACAAGCGGGTGATTCCGTCAACGAACCATGGACTCATGAATCGCAACAATTCACCACGGACCATATGATAAATCACAATATATCACAATCAATTCATATCAATTCATCATCAATGACTTAAGCCATGGACTGATCTCAATGACTGACATCACCATCACAAGACGCTCGACCCTCTCAAGTGGGCGCCAACTCGGTTGAGACTTCCAGTCAGGCTCAAGCACCCGCCCTTCAAAAGGACCCCCCAACAGCTTTCATCAAACCATGCCATGGGGAACTTGGGCTAACTGGAGGATGTGAACCATGGAACCATGCGCTGATGGAAATACAGGGCCGCGCATGGTAGTGGGATGACAGTTGGGTTGAACCGTTTATAAACCCAAGCATCACTGGATATCGCTGGCTTGGTTGATGGGGGAACCTGCAGGAAAGCACGGTGCGGCCAAGAGGCGGTGCTGCTGCTTGGTGCCTACAGCAAAGTCGCATGTCATCCCGGGCCACCGAAGAGTGACATCCTGGTTACATCTACGAAGAAGTGGTAGCTAACCCTAGGCAAAATGGCCATAACTAAGTGAGAGCGGGTAGATACGAGTTCTTTTCGAGATTGGAACTACTAGGTTGAGGGTATAACTACTCAGAACAATTTCATTTTCCCAAGTTATACCTGGTAGATGCAGGGATATCGCATGGGAGGTGCTAGGTAACCCTTCGGATGGCCCTGATCATCTCCCGGCAGCGGCTTCTCGGACGATCAAGCCAGCGCTGGAGTTCGAACCGACCAATACTGATCAATGATCAGTTTTTGATCAGGAAACCATCAGGTTTCCAACCGTTCACCGAGGTCATAGCTATAGGGAAACCACCAGTTTTGCGAGGCACACTGTTTTGGGACAGACCCGGTTGATTTACGGCTCCCAAGAGGCTCCGAATGATGATCAAAAATCACCATCATTAATTAATCCCTTCCCCCTATTACTAAACCCTCCCCCCCCCTCCCCCCCCGGACCCTAATGATAAAAACCATTTTGGCGTTTAATGTTTGCTTTATTAAATTTCTCTATTAAAACCTACTCAAAAATTGCAAAAACCAACTGCACGAAGGGGACCCTAATATTAAATTTAGGACCCTAATGATAAAAACCATTTTGGCGTTTAATGTTTGCTTTGTTAAATTCTCTATTAAAACCTACTCAAAAATTGCAAAAACCAACTGCACGAAGGAACCCCTAATATTAAATTTAGGACCCTAATAATCAGAACCATTTTGGCGTTTAATGTTAGCCTTATTAAATTCTTTTTTAACACCTATTACCTATTTCAAAAATTGCAAAAACCAATTGCACGAAGGGAACCCTAATATTAGATTTAGGACCCTAATGATAAAAACAACTTGGGTGTTTAGGACCCTAATATTAAACATCCCCTAAGCCAGAGGTTTTTAATAATAGGGGGAAAACCGTTGCTTGGGGAATGTTGTCTTCCTTTTACTTTTCAATTGCTACTATGAAAAATACAATTGGCCAGAACAAAAAAAAACAGAAGTGCACCGCCAAGGTTGTTTTTTGTATTAGGGGGGGTTTTAGTAATAGTAGGAAGGGATTACTATGTCCATTCTTAGGTCCATGGAATCCATTGAATACTAGGGCGATGAACTGCAACAAAAGCCGTGCGCGCGATTGCGCGCGTACACGTGAAGCTGCAGCGGTGTGCAGTACCTATAAGTTTACCGTTGGTCAACCACTATATTACAATTATTACACAATTCACGACTTCAGTCATTAACCCAGTAGATGACTTCAGTTATTAAACCATGAAAGACTTCAGTCATGAAACCATGAATGACCTAAGTTTACCATAGACTAAACATGATTGAACCACTATTTGAGTCAGCTCTTTTCTTCTCCTTCATTCTGGTTGGCTGGTTGCCCCATCCCAAACGCTTGCGTCATCCCAAAACTTTAATTTAATAAACGGTATGGTTGAAAATGCCAAATCAGTTTTTGAACACACCAACTATAGCTATTCGTTTCAACCCCCCAACCACTATGAACCAGCAATCCCCAACTATCAAGGAGTTTAATTCTCCACCACTAGTTAAATTATCAACCACTAGTCAACCACTGCTTCCCCATCATGAACCACTCATAAACCACTTCACCACTATGAACCACTACTAGTAACCAATACCATTAACCACCTGTACTTCACCACTAACCACGACTGGTCATTGCTGGCGTTGAAACTGTTGCCTTAGGCCCGCCTCCGACGAGCTGTCAAGCTCGCTGCTGTTCGAGAGCTCGCTGCTGTTGGAGACGTTGCTTTCGTTCCTCGGAAAGGCGTGGGTTACGTCACGCGAGCGCAGCCGAGCGGTGACGGTTCAGCGGACCGGTGACGTTTCTATGTGGCAAATGCGACGGCTTTTTTTCGTGCCTCGGGATGGCAAACAGGGGTTTATATTGGCTTATATTGGTTTTTATATTTGTGCTCGAGAGTGGCAAACAATGGTGAGTAGCGGTTTATTAGTGCTTTACGTGCCAAAGAGAGATCCAGCCGTGGACTCAAAGAACTTCCAGCTGTGAACTATTGAGATTCTGAATGTGGAAAGCCTACATCAAATCATTTATTGAGAGATCCTCAGCTGAAATTATTGCCATCAGTTGCTCACCATTAGATAGCTGGTGATTTAAACCATCAAGATTACAAGGGGTTCGCTAATACAGAGTGGCACCCCTCTGGTTAGATCCGTTGGTGAACATAACCCACCTAAGCCTAGTCTTGTCTTCTATACATGGTAGTTGCCCTAGTCATGACCTAAGTTACCTCATCGGGGGGAACCACTCCGTATGGACCTCCCTTTATCTCCATTACTTAGGGTGCACCAGAATCAACAGCATGTTGGGAAGCGGAAGAAACCATCCGAAACAACAAACGGGTGAATGAGATGGTTTATGTTTGGGCCCGTGCTGGCGGCTCATGACATGAGTAAATGATGACCCGACCACAACCCCCAAAGAATGGAATAGAATGAACGTGAACGTATGTGGCCCGGTCGTTTCTGCAAACAACCATGCCTGCCATTGGTCATCACAATGCCCTCCCGAATCACGAAAGTTAACAAACTAACGGTTTTCGCTAATGGGAGATTCATATTCACAAACCACCACTGGTTTCGCGACCTACTAGCAAATATGGGAGGGCTTGATAATGTGGATCTCGCATTAGCCAACAGTTGAACAGTTCTACACCAACCTTTATTGGCTGAAACAACCCATCACCAACCTACAAATACAATTCAAATATATTTAATGACCATCAGTTAAAGTCAACTGTGACAATGAGTGCAAGTTGCGTGCAATTGCAGTTCAAAACCAATCCCAATAAAAATATGTAGTCAATTGCGTTGAGCTTTTGACCCATTATTGTTGGTTGTTATCCCCAACAAATAACCATGACTGATAATAATGGGAATCAACTGGAACATTACTAAGATTATTAACCATTACTAACCATTATACACCATTATAAACCACGATTTATTAACCATTATAAAACCACCAGCTTGGAACCAACCAACTCGCAATCTTCGCAACCAACTGCTCCAGGTGTCTCCATCTCGGTCGTCAGGCCCACCGCTACCGGTCACGTTGCGCACCACGTTGCGCCATTGCGGTGCTGTGCCGCGGTGCGTTGCCGCCGCCGCTTGGAAGGCTTGGGCGCTTGTCATGATGAAATGCAGGGACCATAGATGGCCGTTTCTCTCGGATGGTTGGTGGGCATAGTCGCATCATGTCTGGATATATCCATGTAGGAAAGTGATTAATTGCAGTATGTTGCAGTCAGGTGCGCCACTCAAAATCATGATGATAGAGAGTGCCCATGGTAAATCAGCATGGTGAGCAACTGATGGTGCAACTGGCTGCCAACACCACCCTGACGAGTCACAGCTCGTGTGGAACGAACGTCACAACCGCAATGGTTGACACCCTGGGGTGGTTGATGGGCATGGCAAGAGACTCATAGCAAATTTTAGCAGCAAAGGTGGTAAACTTGCCCAATGGCTCAAGATCTTTCCATTGAACATGGGTGGTGCACTGAGATTAGGACCTTTCAATGGATCACATTGTCCATGTCAAATATTGGATGAGTCACCTATTAATCAAACATTTTTGACATTCCCACATGATTCCTCATTCGTCTGTTAGTCATTATGCACCATAAGCCAACAGTTGACAATTATCATCCACGAAGTGACATTTTCTTTTATTTAGCCATCGTTGCTATTGACTAAACATTTTTCTCAACCATTGAAAATCCATCATTCTTCGAATGTTGTGACCGTTCTTTTCTGGTTGGTGGTTGGAGGCCCCATCCCAATATGCGCTGGTCGATTTGAAGCCATCATCCCAAAATGATATGGTTGAAAATGATAGCCTCTCAGCCATCCCCATGATTACCCAAATGGCGATTAAGCATAATTAACCTCATTGAATAAATGATGTGATGAGCACAATAAACAACTCTGCAACTCATAAATAGGCAAAGATAACTCGTAAATGACCACAATTCTTGACTAACCCACTGTCAATCACCAGTTGGTAATGGGTGCCATCCATCCCACAACCAGCGATACGCAATCTTCTTCGCAATGAATAAACCTGTCCGCAGGCCGGTCTCATTTCAAAGGAGCCACCAAAACCAATGCATCCAGGGCTACGATGGTCAACCCATGATGGTTTTCTTGGTATCAAATCATGGTGGTAAATGCCAACCCTGGGTTGATAAACCCCGAGTTGATTAAGAATATATAACTCAAAATGTTAATTAGGGGTATCCTACGAAAGCCAACTAGTTTCCGATTTGAATGGTAACCCACCTCCAATTAGTCAACGCATGGTTTATCAATCCAGGGTTAACATTATTGGCATTTACCCACGGGTAAAAATGCCATGATGAACCAGTAGCCAGGCATTAACCAACCATATAAAAACCAAATATCAAGAAATAAAAATAAATACACATCAAAAAATAATCATTCATCTTTATATATCTTTATATCTTTATATATCTTTAAATATCTTTATATATATATATATATACATAGCATCTCGATCTTGAACGTTTATCAACCAACAACTAATCTTTATAACCTTAGCTCCCCTTTGAAAAGGATCTAGGGATACCTTTGGCTCCAAGCAGCTCCCTCTTAACCACCAGCCATAGCGGTCATACCCATGACACCACCCTGGTGCTTGCATCATGGCAACACCATTCGGACTCGTCCCCAACAGGTGCCCAACCCAAGTTGCAGGCGGCTGACGCTTAGCTCGACCCAGTGCCATTGGTGGTTGGTGCAACTTATTGGGTTCCCAGTTCAATGGTTTTCCTAGGGGTTTCCAAGGTGTTCCTATGATTTTCCCATGATTTTCCTATGGTTCACGTAGGGGCCCGGCAGAACTGAGAGTCGGAAAACCTACTTGTTGGTGTATCTGCTGATCAGGGATGATATAGCTCCTGGTCCTAGGTGTAGAACTTAACTAACTTGGCTTTAGTAGGTGTATGACTCAACAACTTGGTAAAGCTAAGGTCTCCAACAATGTGTTGTTGAGTTGTGCACCTAACGATGGCGCTACCCCTAAATTCTCCGATGACTACTCCTTCATTGTAAAATCCAGAAAGATCAATGGACTGCCAAGCAGAGGCAAGAGTGGGCAGGGGGGCCGGTTTGCCTTATGGGAAACAGATTGCCAACAACTATGAATCATCGTCAGAAACACACCCTGCAACCCGTTGTTGGTTGTATCCCCTAACATTCTTGGTACCTCCACGTTGGCAACACCCTCAACTTGTTGGGTAAGCAATGATTAGTCACTATCGATCATCATTTAACCTTTGAACCATCACTTATATCCGCTCAATTCTTGTCGACTTTAGTGCATCATCAGCCATCATTAGCCATCGACTGACAATGAATGAGCGGTCATGTAACCACCAATGAACCACAAACCAACCATCAATCAACCATTGATGAACCATGATGTCGCACCATCACTGAACTATGACTTCACCATTAACGAGCGACAAATTCATCATGGCCTACGAATTGATCATCAATGAACCATGAAGTACTGCAACCATCCACAGAGCATGAACTAATCATGAATAAGCCATTTTCCCAATTAACTAACCATAAATGAATCTGGACTGCATGATCATCATGGATCGTCAACTATCACTTAACTGGTTGTTGGTTTCATCCCCCATGAAACAAATTAGTCAACCAACCATCATATAGTATTGACTACGGAAAATAGAAATAGAAGAGTGTTTTAAAGCCACCAACCAACTAGTCATCGACTTGACCACTCATTGCCGACGCTCTCGCTGTCCATCACTGATTTTTTTCACCAACGAGCTTCGCTGTCTTTGGCTCATCCGCACCTCGGTGGAGGCCGCCCAAGGCAGTACTACGTGATGGTTGAATGATGGTTCTCTCTCTCCATCGCCATCCCGAGGGTTCAGCTAAGGCTGAGGGCGAGCTGGTGGCCCAAACAAACGGAGCCACACTTTGGGGCAAGAACTCTCGTGATGGTTAGTGGATGTTTTTTATGGCTAATGGTTGGTTGTTTTGCTTGACGAATGCTCAAATAATGCTTATAACCTATGGTTCATTGATGGTTAGTTCATGGTTCACTCATGCGTTTACGATCAATCAATAATTGATGGATGATTGCCAAATGACCAAGTATGGACATGTGTATACGAGTAATCAGTCATGGATTGATGATTTCCAAATGACAAATTAATGGACAATTGTGATATGATTGATATGGGTTAATACTTCATTATGTAATGACGGATGCATGGAAGTTAAACGATATTGGACTGCCGGTTGTTGCGTACTGGTGGTTCAATGATGGAGGCTAGTCCCTACGACCAGCTCGTTGACCCAGCCTCACCATGAAGGAGCTATCAACCATGGTTTATCCCCATCAAGCAGTTTATGAGTGATCATGGGTTAATCACATCAACCATTGAATAAAGAAACCTTCACCAGCCATGGTCAATCATATCAAGGTGCCACTGTTTTATAATTGTGATGAAGGCACAGAATCATCAAACAAAGGAATAGAAACTACAAATGTATATGTGCACGAGACCAACTTCCTGACTGGGAGATAGCACTAGCGAGCCAGCACATTTCCTTGTTGGTAGGGAGAATCAAGATAGTCACGCATCAGCCACTAGGAAAAAACACTATGAACCGTCATTAATCCTGATGGACGATCAATTAGCATTGAGAACGCTAATTAAGCAACATTAAGCAACCATCAGTAGCGATTCTCAACCATTACCCTACAAGTCATGGAGATTCATGACTCATCATCCACCATCATCAGAAATCATCAACCATCATAAATCATAAGACACCATCATCCATCATCATCCTTTGTCAGCCATCATCGACCATCATTACTGTAACCATCATCAACCATCAGCAACCATCATTAACCATCATCAAACATCATCAACACTCATCAACCATCATTAACCATCATCATCATCAACCATCATTAACCATCACCAACCACTCATCACACCTCCATTAATTCTCCATTCCTCAGGAGCTCCAGCTAACCAAGCCATCACCGCTGAGCGCTGGACGAGCTTCAGCTTCCGCTTGGAGCGTCTCCAGGTCATCGTCGCAAACGTCCAGCCTCGGGCGGCACAGCATGCGCGGAGCTGGGAACGGCTGCAACCTGGTTGCAGGTCGACCTGCTTCCAACGACCCAATGGAGGTAGCTGCAGGTGAGGAACGCATTCCTTCAAGCAGTTCTAGTTGATGAGTGGTTGATCCAACCATCCTCAGTTTGTCAACCAGAAATTCTGGGTGTTCGCTGTTGGCCGTTGTAGCCGGTTTCTCGATGAATCATCGATGTCTTAGGGTTGCTATGCCACAATCACTTTGCAAAGAATTGCTTTTATTGTTCGGTCAATTCGCGGAAAATTGCACGCGATGAACTCTTCAATCTCCTGCAACAGAACTTCTTATTTGGCCGGGCCTGCAACCTGTAGCAGCCACAAGACATATGGGAATATATTTTGTCTAAGAAGGCTTGGTGACGAGGAGAGTCAGAGCGAGAGAATCGCTGATCAGTGGGTTTACGGTGGTGGTGCCAGGCACCTTTTCTGAGTTTAGGGTGTAGCATGGGTGTAGCAAGTCTCATCGGCGAAGAATCATGATTGATCAAATTTGAAACCCCCCTAGAAAGCCCGACAAAATCGAATGGGATCATCAACAAATCATCAATACAAATGCGGTCCTGACATTGATTTTGGAGTATATAGCAAGTATTAACCATTACCAATATCAATAACATCAACTTGAACCTATTGCTATTCATAAGCAAGCATTCATCAACCATCAGTACTTTCATGTATATTTCAACATCCATCAATACCTCGGCCAACCTATCAACCATCACTCCATAACGATGAACCAAGCCATGAATCAACCGTCAACCATTCTCCAATTGACAGGTCTAACCCTGGTTGGTCGATGGGGAATCGACTCGTTGGAAACAAAGCTGTTTTCACCACCAAGATCCACTAAGCTACTAGATCTAATTGACCAGGGTTTCCAACGTAGATGTTCCCACCAGTGGCACTCACTACCTGAGGTCCTCCTGGGGTCCGCTCCTGTCCTCCCACTGGGCAGGGCTCCAGCAGCTTCCACCAAGCAGCCTGCGAGCAGCTTCCTGCAGGTCGCGCTTCAGTAAGCGTCCCACGTCCTGGCCCAAGCACCGGGACGTGGCCCATGATCCGACTCGAGCCTTCGTTGGATTTGCCTGGCAAGGACGTGGTAAGAGATGGCAATATCCCATCATGATGAGTACCACAATGCCTGGCAATAGATGGGTTGCGATATATGGATTTGATTGAGCCCGCAAGTGGTTTGCCAGCAATTTCAGAGTAGAAGATTCCAACAAGACTCAATACATTTAGTGACCTCGGGATGGGAGCCGGAAAGCAAAGGTGGTTGCAACAAAAGCCAGCCGGTGATGATCTTGGAAACCAGTGCGTGGACATGCGCAGGCAAATTATCTAAATCAATGCCTGCATTTGAGCGACGGTCATGGTTTAATGTTTGGCTCAAGTCACGGGGATGTGGTGGATATATTCTTGTTTTTCAAGTTTGGTACACTATCGTTTTTGATGAGTGCATTGTCGTTTTGCAGCATCAGTTTCCGAATCCTGGTTCAATCATTGCGATATTTTCAATGGTGTGAGATGTATGAAATGTCGGAATCGATTTATGTATGGCCGTTAAATCCGCACGCATGTACGCAAATGTACTTAAGATAAGCAAACTCGATACACACGATATACGGGCATGGGAAAGATTGGCCAGTGCTCGTGATGCCCTGCTATTAGCCATGACCGAAACGCATCATTATCAACCCATGGTGAATCATAAATCAAACCCTCAATTGGCAATCTTTAAGCACTGCAAATCCAGCTTGCTAAGCCTTAAGCGTGAGAAAATCTGCCACGATTCGCTGTGAGATAAGAATTATCAACTGTCAGTTGATCGACTTGCCCGAATGAACCAACAATGGAACCATAGTTGATCATATATTCACCATGAATTTATTAAGCCGTGCACTAAGCGACACTCAACCACCAATGACCCGTCAATAACCATGAAATGAACATTACTTCAAGCCAATATCCGTTGCTCAAAACTTTCAAAACCATTAATTACTTCACCATTAGCCACTAGTTGACCATCACTTAACCATCAATCAACCAATAAGCAGATTCTTAGTCATCAGTAACCACCTTATGAACCATCACACTTGATTACCAATTGTTTCACCACTCAATTAACCACCAAATAACCGTTGTGAATCCATCACCAATAAATCCTCATTATCCATCCAAACTATGGGCACTTGGTAAATGGTTCCAACCAATCATCATGATCATCTCACCATGTTCCACTAGCTGCACTAACCAGAAACCATCATTATATATAATTCATTAGCCATGAACAACCATTAATCATTCGCTAAAACTAATAGTCATTAGCCATATCTTTCACCACTATCAACCCAACTAACCCAACTAAACCACTATTAACCATTGAAGTACTGTATATAGTCACTAACCCAACTACCCCGTCACCATTACTCAGCTCTAATCTCAGCGCCTCCCAGTGGCTCCTCTAGAAGATCGGATCCGCGACAACGGATCCAGGCATGACGGGCCTGGAATCTCACGGTCCAACGTAAGGGCCCCAAGGCAGGTGCTGGGAACTTGGTGAATTGGGGTCAGTTTGCTGGCTATCTATGGCTATATATGGCTATTACTATATAGTTTGATGGCTATCTATGGCTATTACTTGGTGATAAGTTGCCGCCATTCACGAATTTACTAATGAATGGGGGTTAAGTAATGGCTATTATCAACCTGGGGGTTAGCCTAGCCATTCATTAACTGGAGTTAATGGCTATTACCAGTTAACTAACCATTGATAGAAGTTAATTAATGGCTATTACTAGTTAACTAGCCAAATTAGTTAATAGTGAATAGTTCCAGTTAATTGTCATTCACCAACTTAGTTGTTGACCCAACTAATGTCTAGTAACTCGGAGTTCGTGGTCAGTTCCAGCCACCGAATTGGGTGAGTGATGGTAACCGAATAGCGACGCCAAACTTGGTTACCAAGCGAAGTGGTGACTGGTAACTTGGGCTTCAGTAGCTACTCCCCAGATCTTCGCAGTTATTGAATGGTAGCTAGCCATGGTAACTTGCTGAAGTGGCCATGCTTAGCAAGTAACAGGAATGCAACTGGAATGTAACTGGAATGTAACTGTTTTGAGTAACTCAGGGTTAGTGGGCAGCTCCAGCCAGCTAATTGGGTGACCGAACCGCCTCAGTTGGTAATCAGCTAACGGAATTAGTTACTAGTAAGTTGGGGTTTCGGTCATCTTATGGGTACAACTAACCATAGCTACTTCCCACTTACACTCCAGTGATGGCTCACAGTTCGCCAGCGGGAAAATCACCACATATAGAGAACTCCCCCTTGGAAAGCATCAATCATTGGTGGACCTTTCGGTCAATTTCCGGCCAGCAATGTTCAATCACCAGAAGGTAACCACAATAAGTCCGGAAACACAAGCCCATAATCACTGCCGATGAACCATGATGTATGGTCACTCCACTCATGACTGACGAGAAAATTCGAAAGCCCATGACCGTGGTTATAACTGATGAACCATCAATGACAGCCATTCTAGAGCCCTATCATGAATCACAATTTACACCAATTTACCATTGATTCAGGGCACACACTCTATCGTGTGAAACGACCGACAAGGTGGATTGCTCACCCTGCATGAACAGAATGTACAACAGAGGGAAAAACAGCCTAAGGCTCGGAAAAAAAACCCTCTGAGAGTGTTCACTCGGGGGTGAAGCTCTCCTAAGGAGAGGGGAAAACGCCACACCCGCAAGGCCATCATCATCATCAACCATCAGTAAACTTAGTGATCTGCGATGTCTTGGGAGCCCCCCCCTTGATTTTCAAACGCTCCAAGCATGTAACTGCTGATCAAGCCCAAAAGGTTTGTGGCGGTGGATCAACCAACACATGTGGTGACCCAGGAGAATGGCCCGCCTGCCCTTGGAGGCAAAGAATCATCATTCCGTTGGTGATTGATTCATCATGGTTTGTGACGGGGGGTTAAAGGCTTTTAGAAAGAAGCTGGGTGGTTTGAAGATCTGTTCCATTTCAATGATCCATTCTGTTTGGTTGAATGGTGAAAAAATAAGCTAAGGTGGCATCCCCAACAGCAAGAGCCACTGCCCATCTCCAGCAACTGCATCAGAATTTCCCAAACCTGCTGGAACCTTTCGGAGCCTCCCGGAACCTTGCCTGACATCTGCACCGGAAACCTCCGGAAATTTCCGGAACCTTGCCTGCCAACTGCACCGGAACTCCCCGGAACCTTCTGGAACCCTGCGGAACCTTCCGGAACCTTGCCTAGCAACTGCTCCGGAACTCCCCGGAACCTTCCGAATCCCTCCGGAACCTTGCCTGACATCTGCACCGGAAGCCTCCGGAACCTTCCGGAACCTTGCCTGCCAACTGCACCGGAACTCCCCGGAACCTTCTGGAACCCTGCGGAACTTTCCGGAACCTTGCCTGGCAATTGCACCGGAACTCCCCGGAACCCTCCGGGACCCTGCGCAACCTTCCGGAACCTTGCCTGGCAACTGCACCGGAACTTCCCGGAACCTCTCGGAACCTCCGGAACTTGAGCCTGGAAGCTGCACCGGCTCACACCGGAGCTTAACTGGGCTGAAGACCCCATAAGCTCACACTGTTGGGGAAAAACGTGATGAAACGGCCAAGCAGCCGGGATGCTCAGGGAAATTGACGTCGAGATTGCTTTTCACAAATCATCACAAATCAGAACCAAAGGTCATCACCCAAACGGCCGTCATTGATCTACTGACGATCAGCCCCACAAGATTGAAGGAAGTACGCCCGGTACACCTTTGGTCCGCCGCCAGGGGCCATCACCATCACATTGTCAGCTGCCAACAGTATCCTCAGTAAATACTCGTGCCAGCTCTACCACAGCTATATCCTTCACATTCGCCTCATTCGCCCCCCCATGCACCTTGTAAGCCGCGCACAGCTCCGGCCAGCCTGAAGTGGAGGGAAGTCAGCATCAAGCTTTAGAGGACCCTGGGGTTGAAGACCTGGAAATGGGTTTTTGATCATAGAATTTTGAGGTCGAGTCTGGAGAAAAAGAACGTTTGAGATTTAAGCATATGGGTGTTTCTCAGAATAGGGACCCCTAAAAATAGTTGGTTTGTTGCACAGAATGACTAATAATGGATGATTTGGGGGGACCCCTATTTTGAGAAACACCCGTAGTTGATTGTCGATTAGAAACCATCATCTGGAAACAATGGTGTCCAACAATCTAATGGTAGAGGTGGGGGGGACTTTCGTCAATTTCCCTGGCCACTTTCGAGAAATGCATCATCAAACTGGAGGATTATGTGCCAAGCCAATGGCCAACAGAAATTGGCTTTGCAACCACCGCAACCACCACTGGTCATTAGGTGGTTTCTTACAGTAGAGGACCCCCCAAAATGGTTGGTTTATTAGTAGAAATGATTAATATGGGATGATTTGGGGGGTTTACCATTTTAAGCACCCCCCAATTAATTCCTCATAATATCTCGTAATCTCAGCATACACAATTGTGGATGTCTATCACTGCATGTGAGACGTTGACATTAGTGGCTATTCCATTTATCCAATGCACCTAGCAATCTATGACATTGAGCCAGGAGACGTGAACCTATTAAACTCTTGGATCGGTTGGATACTCATCTGGTACTTTGATCGGGATATCTGCTAGGTCTTCCAGCATATCTGACACGCTTTTTGTTCACAATCTCCTGATAGGTACCGTATTCAGACGTGCTGATGGCCTTGCATTCAGCAACCTCACATGCTTTCATACCAATATGTATTCTGACCTTCAGTTTGATGTATCATCTTCTTATTCAGCTGGCAAACATTCTGACATGTTAGCCGACAAGAAGTCGGCAACAGTAAGCGGCACTTTCATCTTCTAGGGTTTTTTTGACACGCATCTTGACATACCCTGACCATCTGAATCTGCATTGTAATCTTACGGTGCGTCAGCTGAATGATGGGATTTCTGACATGGCATTCTACGTACTAATCCGACACACGTTCTGACGCATATCCAGGCATAAATTCGGAAACTGTGTATAATGGCGTATCATCTGCTGTGTTCTGATTCAAGAGGGCAAACATTCGGACGGGCTTTCGCTAGATTCGTCTGCGATGTGTTCTTGCACGATTGCTCCCATTGATTCCGACATCCCGGGATGCCATGATGAGCTGGTGGCTGGATTTTACGGGGAAAAAGTTAGCGAAGTCGGCAGGGCAACTACCAGGGAAATGGTAGATACAACCAGCTCGTTCATTGGCTTACCACCCCATCATGGAAGATGTACTTGTCAACTGACCATTTGTTAATAACTACTAGGGAAAATAACGAATGTCAAACCACCCACCAGACTATTATTGATAGTTCTTCAGGAGGGAAAGCTTGATCATGATGAAGCATCGCCAATCTTCACTCACAGTGACTAATCGTAAGAAACGCGATCATTAAGCACCATGGCTTGCCATCATCGGCCATATTCAGTAGCCCTAGCCTTTACTTGCCGTTGATAAGCATCATTGTAACCATCACCAACCATCGGTACTAGGCTCTGACACTATCATCAACCATCATCAACCATCATCAACCATCATCAACCATCATCAACCATCACCATCAATCATCATCATTCACCATATCACTATAAACATCATCAATTGACATGCATTCACCATGCTTAAGCCGGTACCTCGCTACTACCGCTACGTTGCCCATCCTCACACCCCGCACCTTCAGTCCGCTCCATCGCAGCCCGCAAGGACTCTTCTAATGCGTGGCCCTTGGCCAAGGCCTTGGGGTCTCACGAACCGGTGCTGAGGCTGCGGCTTTCCAACAATGAGCTTTTTGTGGGAAATGATGTTGGTTGATGATTGTCAATGATGTTGGGTTAACCATGAAGTGGTTGATGATGATGATGATGATGATGATGATGATGACGATGATGATGGTGATGGTGATGGTGATGGTGATGATGGTGATGATGGTGAATCACTACTTGATGATGATGGTATGGTGAATAGTAATAGATCCTGTAGAATTCCCAGCAACTCAATTTGTTCGCTACCCCGCGAGACCGCCCCGATAGGCAGGGGTCAGGGGGTTGTTGTTCGGAACCTGGGGGGGGGGTTGTTCGTTGAATAGCCTGCATTCCCGCATTGGAGCCTTCTCCCCCCGAGAACAACGGGGTTGTTCTGAACAACTAGGGGGGGGGGGTGTGGACAA
>VSDK01008373.1:0-25593 GCA_009767595.1 Symbiodinium kawagutii
CAACGCTACAAACAAATAAAACAAATATCTTAACCAGCAGCAAGTATGGAAAGCAATGAATTTCTCTTGTTGGGATGCTCACAGTTTTCCGTTCAGAAGGGCTCCAGCTGGAAATCCAACCAGTTCCTGAGGTCGGTTTCAGACTTGACAAGCTTTGATCCTTCAGCATCGCTGCAGCAATTTGGTCACCTCAGTACCGTGGCACCAACACGACGCCTGAGATGATTCGATTTGTGCCTGCTGAAGATATCATGAGATGAAAATAGCTATAGCATGGTGTATAGTGATATCATTTAAGATTCAACTTCAGCTAAGACAAATAAATTTGTATATATAACTCCCTTGAGCCAACTTGTAAACCTGACACCCTATTCGCAACAGAGGTGGCTTTGAACAGTTGGAACCATGGCTAATCGGCTGAGACCGCCATCCAGTTCGAGTTGCAGAACCAACCTGCTCTGAGGGTTGCGTTGGGAACGCGACACACGTTATGTTCCTTCAATGTCACATTTTGCTACAATGGCAACAACCGACAAAGCTGAACATTTCTCTACAGATGGGTGGTTGAATATCTTTTGAATATTTCTTTTCGTGTTTTTGAACATGTTTGGTTTTCCATATTAACAAATGGTTGGTTGAAAAACATATTTTCATAGGGGTGGTTCAACTACCAACCAGACTGGTCCATGAAGTGAGGAAGAATAGGGGCAAAGGTCCATGAAAGGCCATCCTGTGTCTTGGCTGTTGCCAGCAGCAAGTTGTGAGTCCTGACCACCTGACCACACTCACGGGGCACGGCTTTTGGCAAACGGGAGCCGTACTGAGGTGAAACGCTCTCTGCATTCGGTTGCGGTTGTTTGGGTTTGCTGCTATTGGCATTGGATCTTGCGATGTCCCTGTGGCTGCAGATTGGGTGGTAGAATCGGATACGTAGATACCCAGTACCTCAGTGCTTGCCGACCAACTCGGCCACCAGCCCATTGATCTGGTATCTAGGCCAGGTAGCTAGAGGATTTTCCTGCTCCAGATTCTTGGAACTGAAAAATTGGCTTCACGTTTCCATAGCTCTTCTACTTACTTCGTTTGTGCCAAAAATCGAAATTGTTGAAACTCAGTGATCAAACGTAATCATCACCGCAACTGCAATCGTGGTAGTGGTGGTGGCTGCTGGTGTTGCTGCTGTTGCTACTGCAGTTGCTGCTGCTGGTGGTGGTGGTCTTGGTGTTGTTTTTGGTTGGTGTTGGTGCTGGTGTTGTTGGTCTTCTTGTTGTTGTTGTTGCTGCAGTTGTTGTTTCTGATCTTGCTTATTGTTGATTGTGGGTTTTTGGTTCTTGGTTCTGGCTGTTTATGGCTGGTCGTTGATTAATTACGATCCAGTTCCAGATGCAGTTATGCAGTACAGACATTTAATCAGTGGGTGTGTATGTGATTAGGTGATCATGACGTGTATGCTGAATTATTCACATTTGTGTGTGCAAGGTAGGATCATGTTCTGATGTGCCGCATACGTATGTACTTGAGTTTACAGCAAAAGCCATGGCATCAGACTGCAGCAATATAAGCTCCGGAGGCTGATATCACTTAACCCCCTGATGCCATGCCCCGGCGCAAGGTCAGATCTCTTGATGCCTCCAAGAAGCTGTGGCTGCTCAGGCTTTGCTCTCTTGGCCTTAGACTTCATGCACCCTGATCCGATGATTTTTGTCCGCGCGCTCAGCCAATTTGGACCTACACTTCTGATCTCCAGCAGACCGTGCTCTGAGTCTCTCATGTTGACATTGGACTCTGTGGAGCTGGAATCCTTGCCATTGATCCAATCCTTTGTGTGTCTCGAGAGTGTGCTGTCGACCATAGACCATACTCGACCGGACCCCTTGATGCTGCTGCACTCAACTGCATGCCTGGACTCAATGCTGTTCGTGTTCGGTTTTGAGAGGCTTGAGTTGACACTTCCAGCGCTTGACTCTGTTGATTTGGAGTCACCTCTTTCTCCCAGAAGTTTCTGCTGGTTAGGTTTCCTGCTTTCCATCCTGGATTTTCTTCATATGGAAAGCATGTTTCCCTTGCGTGCACTGGCAAAAGTAGGCTTTTTGCTCTCAATTTTAGACCACCTCCGTTTGGGCCTCATCATGCTTGTGCAAAGCTTGACTTGATTTGCTCCAAGAATCTCGGTCATGGGAGTGGGCCGCTATGGCAGTTTGCCACCCGTTTCGGACCTCGTCAACATCGGAAGCTCATCGTTTTGTCAAAGCTACGTACGACTTGAGCTTTGTCTTTCGGTTTTGGACTTCGATATGTTTGGCAGTTTTCTGTTGGCAAGAAGCACGTTCTGTTCGGAATTGATGCTGTTGGTCTTGGATTTCTTGAACTTGGGCTTCAGTGTTTTGCTGAAGGTCTCTGGTTGACATGGCTCCAGTTTTTCACCCTACTCACGATCTCACTTCGGCTTCATGACACCAGTGCTTGACCATGTTTTATTGGGCCTAACGTTGTCCTTGCAATCCATGCTTCACCTTGAATTCTTGCTGTTTGCACTGGACCTCTTGAAACCAGAGCTGACTATGTCTTTGCACGACCGTGCGAGGCTCGGTTCCAGCTTTTTAGTCTTGGGCACGGTGTGTTTAGCTTTGGCGTTCTCAGTACTGGACAGGTTATATCCAGAGCTCGCTTTGTTCCCACACAGCTCTTGCCACTCGGGCTTTTCAGTTTCCATGTTGGATTTCTTGCAAATTGGCTCAATGATGCCGGTTCATAGTTTCACACGAATCGGCTTGAGTTTGTTTCTTCAAATGTTTGCATGTTTTGGTTCTGCATCTTCCAACTTCGGCATGCTGCGAATGGGCTCAAGAGCCTTAGTCCTGGACCTCACCAATCCAGGTTCCGCGATGTTGAGTCGGAGCTGTGTCAGATTGGGTTTCACCTTGCTGATTCCAGACCTCATGAAGTTAGGACTGATGATGTTCTCGCAATCACATGCACATTTTGACTTGTCATCTTCAATTGTAGGCAGATTGCGCTTCGATTTGTCGCCATCGATCGTGGATTTCACGCATCTCGGGCCGTTGCTTTCGGTGCAATCCATTGGTCAGCTTGACTTCTTATTGCTGGTCTTGGACTTTTTTAAGTTGGGATTGATCATGTTGTTGCACAGCTCTGCTATGTTGGAGTCTTCTTCTTTGTCACTGGGAACTAGCCGAGTGGGCTTCGCCTTGTTTGTCGCAGATTTTGTGGATCTGAGCTCTTCCTTGTCTCTGCGTAGCTTTGCAAGGTGTGAATCTGTGATGTTGATCCTGGACTTTTTACACCCAGAATTGCCATTGTCAGTGAGGTCCTTTGTCCACTTTGACTTGCTAATGTTTCTAGTGATGAGGTCTCGATCGGAATTGTTTTCCTTCACCTTAGACTGTTCTCATTTGGCCTTCACGACGTTTGTGCGAAGCCCTGTGAGATTCGGCTTGACATCGTTCTTACGCAGCTATTCCCAGGTGGGCTTGACCACGTTGATTTCCAGCGGCGTTCGCTCAGGCCTGAGCTCCTTTGCATCGAGTTTCGTGGAGCTCGGATTCTCACTTTTGTCAAGAAGCTTTGCGAGGTTGGACTTTGCTGCATTGGCATTGGACCTTTTGCATTTGGATTCTCTATCGTTGGTCAGATCCTACGGAAAACTGGGTCCTGCTTTCTCAGTCTCTGGTCTCTGCAGAACGGGTTCCGCCTTTCCTGTGCTTGACAAATCTCTGTCAGGCTTTGCTTCGTTCCTGCAATCTTCCTCCAGATTCGAAAGTATGGTACCGGTGCTTGATCTCCTTCACCTTGGATCCTCGTTGCCGATCCATACCTTGACTCACTTGGGCTTGCCAATGTCAGCCACCGCCAGGGCACGTATCGGATTCCTGTCTTCGATTTTTGACTTCCAACATTTTGGCTTTACCATTCCCTTGCAACAATTTGCTCGCATGGAATTGGCATTATCCTGCTTCCAACTCATTCGCTCTGGATCTCATACACCAGTCTTGGACCATACTCACTCGGGCTCATCACCGTTGGTGCATAGTACCACGCAACTGGGTTTCGCCATACTGGCATTGGACTTCTTGCATTTGGGCTTGATTTTTCCCGTCAGGAGCTTTGCCTGCTTTGGTTCATGCTTGTTGCTGCGAATGCTTGCCAGATCAGATTTTGTGTTTTTGGTCTGTGGCATGGCCTGCGTTAACTCGACTTCCTTGGTTCTTGACTTTTTACATTTGGGTTTTCTGCTGCCGCTTCGGTCACTCGCTCGATGCGATCCGGCAATCTCGATCCTGGACCTTCTACACCTGGAACTGTTCTCGTTGCTGCAAAGTCTTGGCTCCGTAGGCCCTGCCTTGTTGATGTTGGGTATGTCCTGGATGGACTTCACTTCGTTGGCCGTGGATTTTGTGTCCCCTGAACTGTCCTTGTTGGCGAGAAGCATGGCATGCTCTGGCTTCTTTGCATCTGTTCTGGATCTTCTACATCCAGGGTCACTGTCACCCCTGCGATCTTTCGCATTTACGGGCTCAGCGGTCTTTGTTTTGCTCTGCGCCAGGGCAGAACCATTTCTGCCGGTGGTCGATGCGGCGCACCTTGGCCCCTTCCTGCCTCTCAGAAGCTATGCACGCCCAGGCCTGGTGATGTTTGTGTTGGACTTCTTGCATCCAGACTTCCCTTCATTAGTTCAAACTGCTGGCTTGTTCGAGTCTTCCTTCTCCGTGTTCCAAAATGTGAGATCCGATCTCATGTTGCTGATATCAGACTCCATTCACGTAGCCTTGAGCCTTTCGATCAGGAGCATAGCTCGACTTGGTCCAGCGATTTTGGTCCTGGATTTTTTGCACCTGGACTTGCACTCGCTTCTAAAGAGCCTGGGTAGGTTTGGCTTATTCACATCCATTTCCGGACAAGTCCGAACAGGACCATCAACGCCGATTCTTGACCTCATGTACTCTGGTTCGCTCTTTTTCCTGCACAGTACGGCCAGACTGGACTTGTCATTCTTGTTGCTCAGCAGGGCAAACTTTGACTTTCCCTTGTTCATCTTGGACT
This sequence comes from Symbiodinium kawagutii, assembly GCA_009767595.1. Taxonomy (NCBI): domain Eukaryota; class Dinophyceae; order Suessiales; family Symbiodiniaceae; genus Symbiodinium; species Symbiodinium kawagutii. Next base: position 5,062 of record VSDK01008373.1, read on the forward strand.
CCACACAATTTGGGAGTAGCCCACCAACCCGCAGTACGGCACAGCTGGGATTCGCTATACCTGTCTTAGACTTTGGCCATTTTGACTCGTCGATATCCCTCCACAGCCTCGCTCAACATGATCTTGCGCTCTTGGTCTTGGATTTCGTGCACCTTGACTCCATCTTGTTTGTTCAAAGTCTTACTCATTCAGATTTGTTTCTCTTCATTTTAGATTTCGCTCACTCAGAACTGATGACATTTGTTCAATCCTTGGTCAAACCAGAGCTTTCTCTGTTTGCCCTGGACCTTTTACGACTTGGCCTCACGATTCCCCTGAGATCTTCTTGTTGCTGTGAGCTCTCCACGCCAACCTTCCAGTTTGCCAAAGTTGGTTCCCGCTCGTTGGTGTTGGATCATTTTCACTTTGCTTTTCCACTGTTTTCACGAAGCCTTGCTCCTTTGGGTTCCGCAATCTTTGTACTCGATTTTTTGCATTTGGGGTCCATCATGCTGTTGCAATGCTTTGGAGAACCAGATTTGGTCTTTCCCATCTTTGGCATGGCTTGACCAGAGCTTTCACAGTTGGCATTGGAGCTCGTTCACCTTGGCTTTTCCTTATCAATGCGCAGCATGGTTCATCTTGGCCTTGCACTCTCTGTCTCAGACTTTCTGCATCTGGACCTCCTGATGTTCTTGCGTCAATTCGCCCGTATGGGCTCGGTGTTTCCAGCCTTTGGCAAAACGCAACCAGCTTTGCCGCCTTCGACCTTGGATTTTGCACATCTCGAACCTGCTCCTTCGATCCGATCGTTTTGTCACTTGAACTCCATAGCATTCGTCATGGACCTTAGTCACTTGGGCTTCTCAGCGTTTCTTCAAGACGTGGTACGTTTGGACTCCGTGCTTTTGGCCTTCTCGTCCTTGAGATTTGACAGTCCACTCTTCGCTTTCGCTTTTGCAAGCCTGGGGAGCTTGCTTTTGCTCAGAAGCCTCGCCTGAGCAGACTCCTTGTTTTTGGTTTTCGGCAAGAAGCAACTGGGATCATTGCTGCTGGTGCTGGACCTGAGCCATCTCGAATTCCCTTTGCCATCAAAAAGCTGCTGTTGAACTGATAGCTCATCACCAGCTCCAGATTTCCTGCACTCAGAGTCGCTGATTTCGACCAGATCTGTCTCCCGACCCGAACCTGCCATTTCTGTCTCTGATCTTCTGCACTCAGAGTTCGTGTCATTAACCCGAAGCCTTGCGTGTTTTGGCCTTTCCGCGTTATCGCTTGACTTCATCCATGTCGGATCCTCATCGTCTCTGCAATCTCTTGGGCGGGTTGACCTGGCTGTATCAGTTTTAGACTCTCTCCACTTGGGCTCCAGGATGTCTTTGCGTTCGCTCTCTTGACTGGGATTCAACTCCTCACTCTTTGGACGTTGCTGTTTAGAACCATTTCTGTCCTTAATCGACTACGCAGAAATGGGATTGCCGTTGCTACCCCACAGTCTCGTATGTCTGGACTTCGTGCCTTCAATTCTTGATTTCCTTCACCTGGGCTCCCTCACATTACTCCAAAGCCTTGCACGTGGGTCATCTGCTTTATTGATTTTTGGAAAAAATCAGCTGGACTTCACGATGTCAATTCCTGATTTCGTGCATCTTGGCTTCTCACTTTCAGTCAGGAGTTTTGCACAAACGGATTTGGTGATGCCACTCCCAGATCTTGCGCACGTGGGCTTCTTTGTGTCAGTTCGGAGTCCAGCACATCCTGAGTTGTTGCCATCCATCGCCGACTTTGCACATTTGGAGTCCTCTCCTCTCGTCAGGAGCCATGCTCAACCAGGGAGTTTCGTGTCAGTGCTTGACCGCGGACACTTGGGGTTCTCGTCTTCCCTGCGGTCACTTGCGTGTTTTGAATCTACAATGCCACCACTGGATTTCTGTTCGTTTGACTCCACATCGCCAGCACGCCACTTGACGGCGCTTCAGAGTTGGAAGGAGTGGAAGCACAGGGTTGACACAGCACCTATGACGGCCCCGGGTTGGACTGCTTATACACGACACTGATTGTCTAGAGCTATGTTTCCCATCCTAGAGCTGGTTTCTCAAAATAGGAGCCCACAAAACTAGATGGTTTATCACTTTAGTAAAAGTTATGAGAATTGTATTAGATAGGGTACCCCTATGACTTGAGGAACACTCGAACGATTCAATGCATGTGGCCAGCATTTGGGGAAACATGAATTGAAACCACCAACCTTTATGATTCTTCCTCTAGGGAATGGCGGAAAATCCAGTGAACGGCTGTGGGCTTTGCCAGTCTTTGGGAGAACCCTTGGAGAAACGTTCCAGAAAATGAATCGAAATCTTTGAATTAGATTTCAAATCAATTTGATTAATGATTTCAATCTCCAGATTAAAAAAGCACTGCATGATTTCCATCTGAATGCCTTCAATCTTCTTGATCTATGAAAAACTGCATTCGAGCGCCTGCTCTGAGACTCCTTCGTATGCCTCGACTTCCTGTTGTTTGCAGCAGCCTCAGACAGGAGGTTGATGATGGTGCGGTTGATCATGGCCTCAAGAATGAGCATCAACTATGAACAACTCCTGACTTTTCGATGGCTTCTCTGGGGAATAATATCGCGATAAAAATCGGGGAGAATGAATGCGCAGGTTGACTGGTGAATCATCTTCTTCCTAGAGGCTTGCCAGGCAGGTTGACTTGTTGAGGATTGATCCTTCGATCAGATTTGGCAGTGGGTCAGTTCACCCCGTACCCCTCGTTCCCCCATCATTAACCTTTCTGTTCCCTTATTATTGTTAGTAAATCCTCCATGAGTTGGTTGGTTAACTGCTTGACCCAGCTCGCCATTTCTCCACCGTTGGGAAGAGAGCTGTTGGATCTGTGGCCGGTGCTAATCAGTTGGAGCATGGAGAACTGGCCCCAGGGGAAGCTCACCAAAGTCCTTGTGACGTCAGCTAAGAGTGGCTGGTGGTTTTAATAGATGCCATGAGCAACCATGGGCCCCTAAAAAAGGTAGGTTTTACCTTCCAAAATATGGGGTATAACCTGTAGAATGATGGTGTTTGGGGGCTCATGGTGGTTCGTAGATGGTTAATAGATGGTTAATAGATGGTTATCAATAGACCTGGGAACCTCCAAAGTAATCTGCCTGGTGCTTTGATTGACATTTTTTAACTATTCCCTAGTAATTGTTAAATTAAATGGTTGGCTGACAGATATTTTTCATGACGGGCTTGAAACATGTTGAAACCACCAACCTGGTGGTGTAGAGGGAGAGCTGGTTTGGAGCCGGTTGGGTCTCCGGTTGCCCCTTACAGGCGGACGTTTTGCGAGGAGCTACCAGCGGTGGTCGAACCAAATGGTAGTTTCTCAAAATAGGGGTACCCCTAAATCATCCATCAATAGTCCCTTATAGTAATAAACCAACCATTTTTGGGTTGCGCTCACGCTGCTGTCGATCACTGCAGCCAAATCATAGCTGGCAGACTTAGTCCGCAGGCTAATGACTTGAAGACCTAAAAGAAAAAGATATACCTGCACACAGCAGGCGTCAAAGCTCCAAACGTCCTCGAACCGACATTTCTTTCTGTAGTGCACGAAATTGCTTCAGCCTGTCCTTGTGTTGAGTACCATCCAAAGGGTGAACCAATCTAGGTCCAGCAGCTTCGCACTGATAAGCCTGTGGATATTGTAGGCTATGCTCCCCAACATGTAACGTCATCGCATGCATGTGTTCAGCAAGAAAAGGTAATACCGGTCTGCAACGATAACCAGAGACATGTTTCTTGTAGCCAAACATAGCCAAATACGCCCGTTGAGCCTTCCCTACATGACCAGGTATAGGACTAACCCCCAGAAAACGACGAGCATAGGTGAATGCACTCTCCAGTAGCCTCACAGCCTCCCAAGGCGACTCAGGCAGCAATGAGGCCATGCCATCCGCTGAGACATCAACATACTCTAAGTATTGCTCCCCAGGATTCACAGGTCTAGGCAGAATGCAATGTGTGGTTCCAACGAAGTGACATAACAATTCATACGAAGAAATGCCCTGTGACACGCCCTCTTCCGCAGGCCACTGCAATGTAGCCACCCATTGAAGTATACACAGCAAAATGCTAGCCCCTGGTAAAAAGCCTCGCAGCACCTTGTCAGGAACAGATTCATATGTAAAATAAGACCTAGCATCAGGTTGCCAATCCATGGCAGCAGAAATATCAAAGCATCGTCTTCCAGGCATCTTCTCTGAAGACGATTGAATTGCATCCAATCGCTGTTGATAAGCTGCTATCAGAAATGGTTGCAAGTTCGTCAGCAATGTTCGTTGATATCGCATCCAGTTCCCAATTTCATGTGAAAGAGTATTATGCGCAGAAGCATTCTTCAAAGTACCCCGTCCAGCCGCCAAATCTGCAACCCTGTTACCCAGAACATGGTACAGCATTTCGTCCAACAACACCTCCTCATCACTCAGGTGACCCAGGTGTGACTTAATCTTATGAATGGAGAATCGCCCCAAATCCTTCCTCCGAGACAGCTGACACAGATGAAAAATGAGATCAGAATTCTCACGCATAATATGGTCCCGAAAGTCAGGATTGAATTGTACCATCTCAAAAGTGTCTTTGGCCCATTGCGAATCCGTATAAATATCAGCTTCATCCACCGACATGGCAATGTGAATCATAGCACACAGCTCAGCTCTGTTAATTGTCTGCTGCCCAGGAGATTGAGCGACCACAACAGGCAACAGAGTAGTAGGGAATTTACCAGTACCCCTGAAACAAGAAGCCACCTGAGACTGTAGAGTACCTGGTTGCAAGGTATCAACCACCACAGCATATGCAGAAGCCATTCCCCCCAGCACTTGAGGAAACGCACAAGAACCATCCGTGTAAAAGACCGGTTTCCAATCAACATGCACATCCAAGCTTGTCAGATCAAACGCAGGTGCTAGTTCACGATTATAATTTACAGCCCTCAAAGCTGCAATCTGTGGATGGTGATAAATCACCGGCAGAAAGAACATATGAGGAATGTTCTCCATAATCGCTTCCAGAATTGTCGCATGTTCGGATCTGAGCAGTTGAAGCTGAGGACAACCCAGCGGAAAATGTTGTAAGGAATCTTCACCACCACACAAGGGACATACATGCACCAGTTCATCATCTTGGTCAATCTTATCTCTGTGAATTGCAAACATACTACCCAGATTACGAATAAACAACATCGTTGCTTCATCCCGTGTTTGTGTAGGCAAGGCAACCGAGCGAGTTGCAAAGGAATCCCACATAGGCCAGTTGTGAAAATCATGCCGCTTCTGTGTCACTGTCAGCAACTTCAGATCCCACGCAGCCCAGAGTCTCTCCCACAATTCACTCTTGGAAATATACATCAAGGGCACAACCTGCATTGTGTGATCAACCACCAAACCAGCATCTGTGACACTCCATCCAATTAACATGAGATAACAACGAAGTGTAGCAGCCGGCCCAAAGGCCTTGTTAGGATCAGCCTGTGCAGAGGCCAATACCTGTTGATAAAAACCGGCATTGTCAGTATCAGTGGCCAGCAAACGTCTCCAATACATAAACGTACGTCCCAGAACGTACATCAGCGGATCACACATATGCTCAGACAAAAGAGACATCGTCAACCAGGTACTAGTGCATTTCGTTTTCGTACCCACAGCTTCAGTTGCTAGAGAGCGTAGTGCATCAAAGTGTTTACCTCCTAAATAAGTAACTTCCGCCCCAAAGAATGCTGCAGGCCAAATATTGGATTGTATCAACTGTGCTTTGTGAGTTGCACTCGCTGGCAGTCGAACAAGCTTCTGCAGTCGCCTAGTTGCTTCTGAAATCCGAGTCTGAAGACAACCCAATGTAGTGATTCGTGAGTAATGTAAACATGCACCCAACTCCTTCTCAGCCAGAACCACATGAAAGTGCCGAGGTCGACCAACAACTTGCAAACTGACTTGTTCCCAAGCCTTCCTTGCAGACTTCGATGTACCCCAACTCCAACACTTACTGGGGTCGGACACCAGCAGTAATGAGCGTAAAAACTCATGAGTCAGCCGCATGGCGGCCCCAATCGTCTGCGTAGACCTGTGCAAGGACCCCTGCAATAGCAACAACCTCAGCCCAGCTATATCCCAGTAGCACCATGGTAGCCACACTCAGCGGGTCACCTTCCGCAATCCCCGTAGAGCTCAGAACAGGCATCGAATACGAGTCCAAAATTTTCACCGTTCTGCCCAATGAGAACAAGGAATTCACCCATTGTTCCGCAATATCACCTGGTAAGCCATGCTTAACCATCAACAACTTGGCAGGCAAGCGGCCCACTGCGTTGAAGCACTTCTGTATATCGAGGTTATAACCTCCCAACTCACTTCCAACATAAATTGCATTCTCAATACGCAATGCAGCTGACAACGTCAACTGAGTGCCAGAACGACCGGGCACCGATCCGACGATGCCCATAGGTAAAGCAACCTTCCATTGTTGTAGCAACTTCCGCGCCAGCATCTTGGCCCACATCCTATACAGCATGGAGCAAATCGTTATAGGTCTCATCTGAGCAAATACACTAGCACCAACCCGCTTTGGAAGCAGAATCACCCGTGCCAGCATCAGCCACTTGGGAAAACCAGCTGAATCCAACCGATTAAAGACATCCAGGATTACATTCACCAGTTTATCATTCATAGCTCGCAATTCAGGTTGCGACAAGCCGCAAGACCCACGTGCACTAGTTGCCTTGGTACCTGAAACCGCACACTTCCAGTCAGAAAGAGAAAATTCCTTCCGAAATCCACCAGCCGGTAGAGCCGCAACATTGTCAGTCAAATCCAAGAAATCCTGCCACATGGAGACATCATGTAATGCCGGCCCCTCATCACGCAACCAATATGGAGCCCAATAATCGAAAAAGGCCTTAGCAAGCTTGTCAGGGTCTTGCGAAGACTGCAGCTGTTGCAATTGAAATGAGGCTGCAGTGCCATCCGGTATACTGTCCAAATGCAGTACATTGTCATCAGCATCATCAACCCAGTATTGAATCTCCTGTTGTTCAATCTGTATTGGCAACCCTGCAATGAGCCGGCCAGCATCAGAGATTCTCACACATGGTTTGGTCTTACCCTGTTGTCTCAACCTTGTAGCATGAAAGGTCTCAGTCAGTTGAAAATGCAACGGCCTAGGCGTGTCAGTGTTTCGCAGAATGGCATGAGAGTACCCACCCCCAAAATGCAGCAAGTCCAATTCCACATAATGCCTGTGCATTTTTTGCTTGTCCATAGCATATTGTCGAATCTGAGCATCAAGAAAAGCTTGAAAGGCAGAACACAAATCATCCAACCATTGCCAGGGAAAATCCAAATTCTGATACCAAATGGCACAGAACTGCATGCGTAACATCCACTTCCCGAAAGAGGGTCGGAAAGCTCTGTTGCCAGCAATCGCATTCCATTCCGTAACATTTTGCCGCTCAACATGAGATGGCATGGAAACACCATCATACTTGCGAATCCTACGAAGAAGTGCATGCATACGCCTAAGCTGGTTAGTCCACATGCGATGCTTGAACTTCGATGTTTCACATGGAGGTTCATACTCACCACACCTGGCCCGCCTCGGTGTAGCTGGGCAAAGCACAACACTAAGGTTGACAGGCCGCAACCTCTTACATTTCACATTCGACCTACGTGGATACCAAGACTCATGCATAAATGCATTGGTCATTCGCACTGTTTGATCATAGGCCGATTCGAAGCACTTGCCAACTTTCTGCAAACAAGTTGTCATTTCATCATGAGTAAATCGCTCAACATCATGGGAATACGAAGGCAAACCCATACGATCAGCAAGCGCGCATTGCCTATTCTGAAAAAGTTCATCATCTAAGACTCTGCTATCCATCGGTTCAGGCGTTGGAAAACTTCGGCATTGATAAAAAGGAACATGCATATCAAACGAAACTATCAATGGACAATGTGAAGGAAACACAGTGCCCTGCTCGACATACGCAGAATGAAAGCTGCGTGCAAAATGTGAGCTGAAAACCAAAGTATCATGACGGGTGGCGTCATTACATGTGAATGGCAAGTCCACACCACTACGCTGAAGCATGAAGTCAAAAGCTTCAAAGTACCCCAAAGCCTCAATCTCACTCCACGTGTCCATATTCTGCGGCCGTACATTCATGTCACCACCCAACAAAGTAGGAACATTGGATGATGCCAAGATTTCCAGCAACGCATACCAAAGGGAAGCATTCTTAGCAGATGCATGCGGAGCTTTAGGTTGCACCCCATATACCGTAATCACTCTCACATTCATGGAACCTATCTGCGCAAATGCAACAACGATGCGACACGTGCTCATCCAGTGAGCTGGAAGAAGGTCTCGTGATGGTCGAATGATGGTCCCCTTTCTAGCCATCACACAAACTCCCAAAGATGAACCTCTTATGGATTCCTTCCCATCCACACAAATGCGCTGAGGTGGCGCTGGCGCACCCCACACTATCTGAATTCCAACCTTCCCATAGGCGGATGCATGCTTCGGCTGCATAACCCTAGTTGCACTGGTCTCGGAGACCAAACAAAGATCAAAGGGCAACCGATCAAAAGTAGAAGCATTGTCACTGAGTGACGTGGGGTTGCATACAGCAACCTTCAACATGACAGCAACTCAATCAAAGGTCTAGGGCTGCTTAACTGGAGACATGTGTTCATCCTCATCTGGTTCAGTCTCCTTACGCTTGGAAGTCCCTGCCGACAGCATCTTCATAATTGCATCGAACTTCTGATCTAACTTCTTGTCTTGGGACGCCATTCCTCGACCAATTGCCTTTTCAACTGAAGACTGCATGTCTCGCTGGAATGCTTGCATGTTAGTCTCCAAGCCCGAGACTTTCTGGTCTACCACTGCAACCTGAGACTGAGTGGAATGCACTGTCTGTGTGAGTTGCTGACACTCCTGGGTCAGTTGCTTCATGCCCTGATCATGTTGCTGGATCCTCTGTTCAATGGCAGCAAACTTCTGCGCAATGGGCCCCTCCAATGTTTGATCAACTGGCATACTTGGCTTTGGAGCTGGATTACCAGCTGACCCCAAAGGAAGGCCATTCTGCATGCGATACGCAGCCCATGCATCGGAACTCACCTCACTTTGCATCATGCTTGGCTCTTTGGTTTCACGAACTGGATTCTGCCGGGGTCCTGCCACCAAAGCTGAGCTGGATTGATTCTCACGTCGTGGATTGACTTGTTTCAGAAGGACCACCGTACCATTCAGACTCAAATGGGGGTGTGGAGGAGCAGCATCGGTCCCCAAAAGATATGCATCACGTCCAAGCTTCTTTAGGACACGCACCTTCCATTGCAGCTCAGCTGCCCACTGCACCAATTGCTCTTGTGTGATTCCTACCGGCACTGGCTGGATTTTGAACAACTGGCGAATCTGCAAATTGTCCTTGGCTAAATTGTCACACTTGATTTCCTTGGCAATTTGAGTCAAAACACAAGCCCTCACTCTCAAGGCATACTTCCCTTTGACCCTTGCAATGCCTGAGTGTTCCGTGGCCTTGTTGGCCGCTATATCTACAGCCACCCTGTCTTCAAACCACAGCATGGACCATCCCGGATGTGACATGTGATTATCGCTCTTGGGAGTCAAATACACGTGATTTCTGCCACTGGTACGGAGAATCTCTTCAACATGCTCAACAAAGATGCGACAATGAAATTGGGCACTATGTGCCTCCGATGGATCCGTTCTGGTTTTGGTATCTCTGAAACTCCTGCCCCACACTTGGAGAATTCGACTCTTGCAGTCAATGTCATCCATCAGTGCAAACGTTGTTTTGACCAAGCTTTTGCCCAAATCTTCCCACAAAGACTCGGAAACTTCATCCCTCCACACGGTGCAGGCCAGTACAATGGTAGGCGATTGCGTAATGGCTTGTTCATGAGTAGTCCACTTCACTTGCTGTTCACCAAGTTGCCAAATGTGGCCACGAAGGATCACAGGACGCTGCCTATCATCGATGGCTGGGAATGTCAACTCCTTGTGCACTGGGAAGCCATCAGGAATCTTAGCATCACTCAAAGTCAAGATAGCCAGTTCATCAGTCGTAATGGGGAGAGTACGCGACAACCAAGATGCAGCCTGTTCCCAATCCATCAAGCATATTCCTGTTGACTTCAAGTTGACATTCTGGACCACAGGCAGTGGTTTGTCATTGTGTGTGGTGAAAAATCCTTCAGCAATCTGAAATCGAGAGGCCACCAACGCTGTCGTCTTGTTCTTCCGCAAAGCCTGTTGAATTGTTCTTGCAGCTCGCATTCGCACTGGGTCATCTGGCATCACCTTGAGGTTACGATTCTTAGCATAGTCCAGAATGGTGTGCCATTTCCGTTCCACTGACAGCTGAGTCTTGAAAACATTCTGCAACTTCGGCAATCCTATCTTCTCCACCCATTCACTTGTGATCTCATCCAGTCCAACCAGAGACCACCCTTTGTGTATCATCAGCTTGGCCAGTTGGTTCTTAATTTCTTTCCATGTTTCAGTCTTGGCACCACCACCTCCTCTTGTCCGCTGAATCATGCTAAGATTCAATGCAGAGCTGTAGGCCTTCAAAGACCCCAAAACCCGATCATCCATGAGAATACGCTTACCACCATGAATCCACGTAACCGGGCTGAAACCACAAATGTGCAAGCAGCATTGCAAGACAGCATCCAGATGATCAAGTCGCATACTGGCCGAGAGAGGCTTATCCCAGAGGATGCCACCATCAAGTTTCAACCGAAATGGAATTCCTTCAGGCTCCTGGAATGCTGACAAAACGCCATCAAGTAAACATCTGGCCAGGGGCCAGTGGATGGAACTAACAGGGGCAGCACAATCGTTGAAAGGCACAAACCGACCCAGGATTTTCCCTTCCTCTTCCTTCCAAAACCATCCACATGCGTGAAGGATGGGTTGCATCCGGGCCAGGACCTTTTGGAACATGGAGCATTGGGCCTCACATCTCCTTCCTACCGACGCAACCATAGCAATGTGATCATTGGCAACCCGACAAATGGGCAAGATCAATCGGATGTCAGCCAGTTTAGCCTTCAAACTGGTCTCATGACGCAATACGAGATCCCAAACACGGTCAAAATCGATGCTTTCAGTGGTCATCAACGTGAAGCGACACACATCATTGAATGCATACTCCATGATAGGATTCCCCGCAACATCATACCCTCTGAGCTGAGGCAAGTGAAATCTAGATGCCAAATTAGACACCTCTTTCGTTGGAATGGTACCTGGTTGGAACACTCGCCAAGCTGCCTTCTTCTCAACCAAATCAATTTCAAAGGGCAACAAATTCACGAATGTGATGTTGGTATCACTGCTCAAAATCTCATCTGGCTGCACTTTGTTCTTACTCTCGTCTAATGCCGTGAAATCCAAGGCAAACAACATGTCATGTTGCTGCAAGACCTGCCTCAAAGAGACATCTCCCCTCGTGGTGAACACATGTGTGGAATCAGGGAAAAAACACAGGATTTGGCACTCCGCATGGAAAGGAACTGTGGGTGGCACATCTTCTTCAGAAGTACACGTGTCCAGATCAGTATCAGCCATTTGACCATCTGCATCATTCTCATCGGGATCTGGTTGAGCAGCTAAAACTTCATCCACCTTCCTCCGCAACCATCGAAAGGCACCATCATCAACAAATTCGGTGTTTTCCGCATGGAGCCTTCCTTTCATGGCCATCAAAACCATCTCCTGAGGGTGACATCGTGTTTGCGTGTCAACATAATTTCGTGCATGCGAAAGAGCAAGGACCGAATGCTGAACTGCAATCCCGTTACCAACCACCAAATGGGCAGAGTGAATGTCTGCAGGAAGACACAAATCCTGGAGCACCCCATGTGCCGAAGCAATTTCATATGGAGAAAAGAATCGGATTCCCAACCTACCATCGATCAACTCAGCAAACAATCCATCACTTCTCAAATGCTGTTCAGGCAACCGATGCTGCGTAGTGTAGCTTGCCACGAAAGTAGCAAGTACCGATCGACCATGTTTCACTCTCAACTTCATAACATCTCTGGAAGTGAGTTGCCCCTGTTCTCTGAAGAAATGAGTTCTCATCTGACGAGTGGCATATCTAACATCCGAGTAGACATCCAGCAAATCACCAGTCAATGTCAAGTCCTTCTCATGTTCCCAGGGCAACTTCATAAGGATCTTGTGAGTCTCCAAGGTTGGTTGTGGCATTTCCAGAAAATCAGACATCTGGACACTGCGAATCTCACCCTCATGACGAATGAAGACAGCCAGCCATCGTTTCCTCGAAATGGGTGCGGTTTTCCGAAGGTCTGCCACACACTCCCAGACTAAACGGTACCCAGCCCATTCAAACATGTCACGCACACATTTGAAGTGCCTGTGATCCCTCATTGTATCAACATTCTCAATTGCAATGGCCAAAGGTTGAAGGAACTTCATTGCCACTGCGACACTGACGGACAAACGCCCCTCAGCATGGTGCAATCCATCTTTGGCCGAAGACCTCGACCAGGGTGGACAGGGTGCAGACACAGCTGCAATCACATGATTACTCCATGGCACCAACTTGACCCAATCAGGGTTCCGGACATCCCCACAAAACATAGTGTTCCCCAATGTCGAGTTCATCTGCAGCGGGAACAATCCTTTCAGTACCTCATCATCTTCCTTGAATGCACGATGGATGTCAACGGTTTTACAATAAAGCTGAGCAATTTCCTCTCTCAATTCGACTGCATGAGTGGAATCCCATGGCACTTGCAATTTATTCATGGCACCTGTGGCTTGCTTCCATCCAGCAAAACCACCAGCAAACAACTCGACCAACGACCATTTGGAAGGTGTAGGCAACGGATGCATCTTAGGGAACACCTGAGAAACTTCGGATTCCAAATGAAACCTGAGCACCTTGACTTCTTGTGGAGCCAGGTCCCCTAGCCCCCATTTACCATGGCCGTGTGAAGCATGTTCATCGATGATCTTGAGCGACTGATCAGAGCAAACATGGCAGCCTTCATCACATCCTATACCATCCACATTCATGGCATGATAGTCATGGCACTCATGGTTAACATGTACACCACCAGACGACTGGTGGGGCAAAGTCACCTGAACATGCGATCCATGCACCTGGGTTCCATCCCTAACATCACCAGACATCGTTTCCCCAAAAAGGTTACCACCACCGTCCGCAACTTCAACCAATCTTTGGGGCTCCCCCGAACAAAGTGGCACACACGATACACCATCCAAAGGATGGGGCATTGGAACATGCTGAATCCGTTGGTTCGAGCCTTGAACAGGTTCATCTTCGGTACACATGGCATCCAGAGATCGCAAGCATTGATCAGATTGACTATCGCAGCTGGAATCATCATAGCGAGTGAAAATCCGGACTCCATCATACAACACATGCTGGAGAGCAACATGTGGAAATGAATGCAAACACTCATCAGGCACATAATGCTGAGGGATCTTCCACTCAACCAACTGTTCTGCCGCTTTGGTAATAACCTTGGAACATTCGTGTGACTCTCCTCCAGCCCGAGCACAGCATGTCATCAATTGCCCAGATGGACAACCCAACACTCCTCTGAAGACCAAATCTTGACCATCCCTTCCCACCAATTTGTTCTGTTCCAACCACAAGTTGTAAGTTCCACCACGTTCCCATGACGTGTTGCTACCATTCCACTCGTGAGAAACTATTTCATCTTCCAGCCAACACTTAGGCATCATTGCACGGCCCAATTCGCACCACCGCCGATGACAACCGCACCACCGGGAAGGTTTGAGCCACAACGGCTAACCATTTTTGGGGGTCCCCTATTTTGAGAAACCACCAAATGGTAGTTTTATTTGAAAAAGTGGAACTCAGTGGTACTTTGAAAAAATGGTAACTTTATTCTAAGTCAAAAACTTGGAAACCAAACTGGACAGGAGCAGTGACGCCCTTTTGAAGCAACGTGAGGCCCACTGATTCGCAACACTGAGGCCGCGGATTTTGTTCACCTCAATTCATCCTCGCTGATACGAAGCCTGGCCCATCTGGGTCTTGCCATCTCTGTGCTGGATTTTTCTGTGCTAGGCTCGTTTCCACTATCCAGGAGACATGGGGAGATGGGGAGACTCCAGGGCTCTTTTTTACCACAAGCTCGAAGCGGGTCATGGTACCCAACCCTATACATTTGTTTCACATATACCTTGACTCTCAATTAAGCTACATTTTTTGGCATAATGCCTATTATTTTGGGACTTTCACCTCACTTTTATGGGGTACTTGAGGGTCAAGGTATTGACAACATTTACAGCATTTGGCCTGATCCCTTGGCTGCTCCTACATTCAAGTAGTGTTTCCTAACTAAATGAAATTCTGGAAGCACCAAGCACATTCTCATATCAAAGAACCAAGAAACTACACGTCATGCAATCCAGAAAAATTACCAAAAACAGGTTCTTAAAACCGTTAGCATGATGCTTTCAAGAAAAAACTTGAAGGGCTGCCGAAATCATTTTTGAAAACGTTCACGACCACTCGGCCTTCTACCTGCCCCTGACTTTGTTGTCTTTGTTGTTGTTGTTGTTGTTGTTGTTGTTGTTGTTGTTGTTGTTGTTGTTGTTGTTGTTGGTGTGGTGGTGGTGGTGGTGGTGGTGGTGGTGGTGGTGGTGTAGCGACCTCGGAATGGGTGCGTAGCCATGGTGTAACCTTATCCTTTACCTCCCAATCAGCTTGGTTTTTTTGACCCCAAGTGGGTATGTTCCAAAACAGTTTAACCAATAACCCACCCAAAAATGATCAACTTACTAGGAAACCATTGGTTTTTTGGGGAACTACTGCGGCTTGGCACCCAAACGTGGTTCTTGGCCGCTCAGCCTGGCTTCACAACCGAGGGCCCACCAGCAGTCTCCAATGCTGAAGCGCCCCTGGCAGAGCACTGGTTGCTATCCAACATGTGGCCTTTCTCCATACCCCCGTAGCTGGTGGGTTTTTGGCTCATCAGATTTGGGGAGCCACAAGTATGGACAACTTGTTTGAAACATAGTTGTATCCGCTAGCAACTGGTAGTTACCCCACTTAGAACCTAGGTGAAGTAGCTGCAGGGACTCTGTGCCCCACATGTTCCTTGACATCTTGCTGTAACCTTGGAACCGTTTCAGGAGCCTCGCCTGCTGTGCATCTTCAACCTTGGTCCTCCGCAACGTGCGCATGGCCTTCTTCTCGCGCCGAAGCAGCACAGATGCTGCAGCCGACTCACCGTCAGTTCCCTGGGTGATGGATATGGCAATGGGTCAATATTTACCAACCAACTCATGGTGGATAGTTACCAACAATCATAAGGAAAACAGCCTGGTTAATGATGGGGGAACAAGGGGTACAGGGTGAACTGACCCATAGCCATATGACTATGGTGATTCATCCTATATTTTGACCCAGCATGGTCATTCATCCTATAGTTTAACCATATAGTTTGTAACGCTATGCTGAGTTTCCAGCAGGTCGTTATTGAGTCATGAACCAGTCAGCACTCTTAGTCAGACTGAGATGGGAGTAGCGAATCAGGAAACAGTGACCAACAAGTATCCTTCACTCACACGGTGGCCCACTGAATCAGCGGCCTCAAACGCCATTGAAAGGGCGCCAAGTCATTCTGTTGGGGCGCAAAGATATCTTCTGGAAATCGAAAAGTGAAAGGAATGGAACATAGAAAATGAGTTCTATTTTCAATCATATTCCAACTTTTGCTCACACAGTTGTTTCTGAATTCATAGGGGTACCCCCAAATCATCCATTATTAGTGATTTGTAGTAATCAACTCACCAGATCTAACCAGTATTTAGTTGGTATTTCCCCTATTGTTGCTGATTTTTCTGCCCGTCAACAAGCATGGTCGACCATCAATTTCTAGTAATAAACCCAGCATTTTGACCTCCCCAAGTCCCGGCGAGCGGTCGAAGCCACCACACCAGTAAGTGCCCTGTGTGGAAGTCAACCTCGCGTTGCCGTGGTGAGGTTGGCTATGAGTCAATATTAACGAACCAATAATGGGGAACAATCACCAAGAATAGGGAAAACAATGGTTAAGAATAGGGCAATCGGGGGTACAGGGTGAACTGACCCACAGCCAGGTTGGTACTGGATTCTATCCAATTGGACTCATCTCTTCCAGTTCGCTCCTACACCAGGACAGGGGCAGTGCTGAGATCACCCGTGTGGGTGGTGAAACGCATGTCTGACCGTTTTTGGTGGATTGCAAAATGAGAGGTTTTGGGGAAATGAGATGTTTTTTGGGGAAATGGAATGAAATGGATTCATGAAAATGGATTCTTTCAGATGTTTTTGGAAATTAAATGAATCAATACTGGTTTTTGGTAATGTTTCTTGAAACTGCGTGGATTCTTCGGGACAAGCAATGGTGGAGGTGGGGTGGCACGTTCCATCATGGCGTGTGAAGCCTGGATCTGGGGGCACCAGAGTGGTGAAAGGCCAAGGATTTTACCGACACTGGTAGCGGTGGCAGCAATACAAGGGTTGAAGCTGCCAGAAGCATGCCAAACAGCAGTCTTGGAAGCCCATCCGAGCAACAAAAAAGGGTGATGCAAGAGGCCAGGGCTTGAGGGGAAGCATCAGCAGAAGTTGCCTATGAGGGCTTGGAGCCTGCCAGCAACGAAGGGTTTGGAAGCGATATCCCAAAAACTTGCTTCCGCGCAAATGGTGGCTGCCGAAAACCTTGGTACCCTGGCGAACCTTCCCTCAATGACCAAGCAAGTTTCTTTCTCTTGGGATCTTCACCTAACCCTGTGCCGAAGTCAATGCCATTGGTTGGTTGACCCATGGCTATGTATGCTTTTATAGATAGCTGTGACCTGGTAGGGATGACGAATGAATTGGAAACGCAGCAAGCGGCGCAGAGGATGGCATCATGGGGTTTTCACCTTTGCTCACCTCAAATGATTTCACACCTTCACTGGTGGTGTAGCCACATGTCAATGGATCAGGGGAAACATTCTCACGAGATTCCTAGCAGATCTCAGCAGTCAGTCAATTCTTGATTGCTTTCTGTGTAAAGCCAGGAGTCCACAGCAGCACATCATTGAACAACACGAGGATCCATGTGCTGATGGCCTTTATTGGTTGATTGTTGTGGGGGCCGTCAAACTAACCCTAAACCGTAAAACCCTTAACGCTCCCCCGGAGATGCGCGAAAGCCTCGACAAATTTCGACGACATGGGATGCATGGTGACCTCGGTGAGTGTCAGAGGTGCTGTCAGACAGCATGTGGCCGCAACGTATCCCCCGGTGTGCCAACTTTT
Organism: Symbiodinium kawagutii; assembly: GCA_009767595.1. Lineage (NCBI taxonomy): Eukaryota > Dinophyceae > Suessiales > Symbiodiniaceae > Symbiodinium > Symbiodinium kawagutii. The sequence goes on from VSDK01008373.1 coordinate 22,453, forward strand.
CGGGTGGTTCTAAAAATCATATGGCGAACTGGGTCAATATTAACCAACCAATTTCATGGGGGATAATGACCAACAACTATAGGGAAACTAATGGTTAATGATGGGGAACCAAGGGTACAGGGTTTTGACCCACTGCCATATAGGTATTCATCCCAGAAGTATGGGGGAATTGAAGTCAGCCAGTAAAGTGGTTGGTGGTTGACATTTTTGACTTTCCCAATTGTATCAATTAATTACTAAATGGTTGGTTGACTCATGTTTTTCAGAGGGGTGGCTCAACCACCAACCAGTCTTTGAAACTTGTGGGTTTTTGAGGGGGCGTCATGCGACCAGCCTCAGAAGCCTGAAGAGCTTATGGTGTGGTTGTTTGATGCCCATCACTGTTGGCGATCTCTGGGATATGACCATCCAGCACCAAGGAGAAAAAAAACATGGCACCGGTGGGTAAATAGAATGGGTACAGTGTGTTTGTTCGTGCCATTTCATGTCTTCAAAGGATCCATGAAGTTGTCGAATGCTCTCAAATGATCCTGATGAAATCACGCTCTTGCACACCTCTCCATCTGCTGTAAGATTCATCAAAGATATCACTTGGTAGTTTCTGGACAGCTGCCATTTTCCAGATGCCTCTTGTCCATAAACTGGGTGGGCCATCCATGTTTGCAGCACAGATGAAACCCCTCCACGGGTCCACGGGTCCACGAACTCGACCCAGTCGACCGCGCTCTCCAGCCAGGATTGGTAGCGTCGCATCTGTGCTGGATTTCTTTCACCCGGGCTCGGTGCTTTTGTTGCAAAGCTACGTTTGTGCAGAATTGAACCTTTCGCTCTTCGGACAGGCGAGAAAACGACCGAGCATGGATGAGCACAGGGGCAACGACCTCATGGTGATAAGTGGGTGGATAAGGGACCGGGCCCCCAGTAGTTCTAAGTGCCCAGTTCACCCTCTATAACTGGTGGTAATACCCCTATAGTTAAGGCAAATAAACCAACTAAGCTAAGTGCTTGGGGGCCCACCTTGTAGGAGAGGTTTTCTTCATCCTTCGGATGATCAAGCAATCTATGCCCCTGCCGTCAGGCGAATCTGGCCTCTCACATGTCTATCCTGGACTTGGCGCATTCAGAACCCACTTCGTCATTGAGATCCCCTACGCGATTTGACTCCGCCCTATCAGTGCTGGACTTCTCATATCTCGAGTGACTTGGATGTGAATTCTGGTCAATCCCCAAGATGTTTCCGTCAAAATGAAGGGGTTCCTAGTAACAACTGAGTTGAGTACCACCTGTCTCAGAAGCAGTAGAGTGAAAATTCAGCTGGTGAGATTGTGGACAGTCTTTGCCAACCTTTGGGCGGCGACGCACCAGATGCAGGGTCATGGAAGCTGTTGAAATCATTGAAACCAACGGATTTTTCTGTAAACAACTTCCCTGACGCGATTGAAAAAGCACGTCGACACCATTGAAACAACACATTGAAACCATTGAACCCTCACTTTTTCATGTTGCCATCCCATGCTGAATTTATAACCACTGCAGGACTCTTCACGCCATTTTTCACCCCGGAACTGCTATCTGATCTCGCGAGTTCAGGTTTCTGCCTTCGACCCGATCACCTGTCTACATGGGCTTTCCGATGTCGCAAGTGGACTTCGCACATCCCAACTCCTCTCCGTCACTGAGGAGCAGATATGGCGAGCCAATGATTCTATCATGGGTGGATACATTTGGAATGTTGTCATACTAACAAGATGTAATAGTGGTTAATAATGATTAGTATCGGTTAATATTGGTTAATACAACGGTTTAGTGGTGAATATACTGGTTAATAATGGCTGATAATGGTTCATATTATTGGTTCAAATGTAACCCAGATGCTCCATGTATAGCATATATTTACCTACATAACTGGGTCATTTTATTGGTAAGATTGTAGGTAAATATGCCATACATGGAGCCACTGGGTAATGGATCAAGCTATATCGGGTGATCACGCCATAGCTGGCGATTTGTGGTACGTAGAGGGTACTTTTTTCAAATGGAATAAAGCGCCACATATATCAGGTGCTCACTAGGCGATGAAAACCATCAAATTCATAGGGGGAGTTATTTGGGAGTTTCTCAAAATATGGGCCCCTTAAAATGGTTGGTTTATTACCATAAATGGTTCATAACTAGATGATTTGGGGGTACCCCTATTTGAAAAATTACTGACTTCGCGTGATCCCCACCATCACATGCAAATCTGGCACAGGTCTATCTGGCATAGCTTTTGACATTCTTTCTGGCATAGCTTTTGGCGTTTTATCTGGCAGAGTTTTTGACATTCTTTCTGGCATAGCTTCTGACATTCTATTTGGCATAGCTTTTGACATTCTATCTGGCATAGCTTCTGACATTCTATTTGGCATAGCTTTTGACATTCTATCTGGCATAGCTTTTGGCGTTTTATCTGGCAGAGTTTTTGACATTCTATCTGGCATAGCTTCTGACATTCTATTTGGCATAGCTTTTGACATTCTATCTGGCATAGCTTCTGACATTCTATTTGGCATAGCTGTTGACATTCTATCTGGCATAGCTTCTGACATTCTATCTGGCAGAGTTTTTGACATTCTTTCTGGCATAGCTTCTGACATTCTATTTGGCATAGCTTTTGACATTCTATCTGGCATAGCTTCTGACATTCTATTTGGCATAGCTTTTGACATTCTATCTGGCATAGCTTTTGGCGTTTTATCTGGCATAGCTTTTGACATTCTATCTGGCATAGCTTTTGACATTCTATTTGGCATAGCATTTGACATTCTATCTGACATAGCTTTTGACATTCTATTTGGCATAGCTTTTGACATTCTATCTGACATGGCTTTTGACATTCTATCTGGCATAGCTTTTGACATTCTATCTGGCATAGCTTCTGACATTCTATTTGGCATAGCTTTTGACATTCTATTTGACATAGCTTTTGACATTCTATTTGGCATAGCTTCTGACATTCTATTTGGCATAGCTTTTGACATTCTATTTGACATAGCTTTTGACATTCTATTTGGCATAGCTTCTGACATTCTATTTGGCATAGCTTTTGACATTCTATCTGACATGGCTTTTGACATTCTATCTGGCATAGCTTTTGACATT
>VSDK01008373.1:27934-100035 GCA_009767595.1 Symbiodinium kawagutii
GTGTTGACATTGTATCTGACATAGCTTTTGACATTCTTTCTGGCATAGCTTCTGGCATTCTATCTGGCATAGCTTTTGGCATTCTATCTGGCATAGCTTCTGACATTCTATTTGGCATAGCTTTTGACATTCTATCTGGCATAGCTTCTGACATTCTATTTGGCATAGCTTTTGACATTCTATCTGGCATAGCTTCTGACATTCTATTTGGCATAGCTTTTGACATTCTATCTGGCATAGCTTCTGACATTCTATTTGGCATAGCTTTTGACATTCTATCTGGCATAGCTTCTGACATTCTATTTGGCATAGCTTTTGACATTCTATCTGGCATAGCTTCTGACATTCTATTTGGCATAGCTTTTGACATTCTATCTGGCATAGCTTCTGACATTCTATTTGGCATAGCTTTTGACATTCTATCTGGCATAGCTTCTGACATTCTATTTGGCATAGCTTTTGACATTCTATCTGGCATAGCTTCTGACATTCTATTTGGCATAGCTTTTGACATTCTATCTGGCATAGCTTCTGACATTCTATTTGGCATAGCTTTTGACATTCTATCTGGCATAGCTTCTGACATTCTATTTGGCATAGCTTTTGACATTCTATCTGGCATAGCTTCTGACATTCTATTTGGCATAGCTTTTGACATTCTATCTGGCATAGCTTCTGACATTCTATTTGGCATAGCTTTTGACATTCTATCTGGCATAGCTTCTGACATTCTATTTGGCATAGCTTTTGACATTCTATCTGGCATAGCTTCTGACATTCTATTTGGCATAGCTTTTGACATTCTATCTGGCATAGCTTCTGACATTCTATTTGGCATAGCTTTTGACATTCTATCTGGCATAGCTTCTGACATTCTATTTGGCATAGCTTTTGACATTCTATCTGGCATAGCTTCTGACATTCTATTTGGCATAGCTTTTGACATTCTATCTGGCATAGCTTCTGACATTCTATTTGGCATAGCTTTTGACATTCTATCTGGCATAGCTTCTGACATTCTATTTGGCATAGCTTTTGACATTCTATCTGGCATAGCTTCTGACATTCTATTTGGCATAGCTTTTGACATTCTATCTGGCATAGCTTCTGACATTCTATTTGGCATAGCTTTTGACATTCTATCTGGCATAGCTTCTGACATTCTATTTGGCATAGCTTTTGACATTCTATCTGGCATAGCTTCTGACATTCTATTTGGCATAGCTTTTGACATTCTATCTGGCATAGCTTCTGACATTCTATTTGGCATAGCTTTTGACATTCTATCTGGCATAGCTTCTGACATTCTATTTGGCATAGCTTTTGACATTCTATCTGGCATAGCTTCTGACATTCTATTTGGCATAGCTTTTGACATTCTATCTGGCATAGCTTCTGACATTCTATTTGGCATAGCTTTTGACATTCTATCTGGCATAGCTTCTGACATTCTATTTGGCATAGCTTTTGACATTCTATCTGGCATAGCTTCTGACATTCTATTTGGCATAGCTTTTGACATTCTATCTGGCATAGCTTCTGACATTCTATTTGGCATAGCTTTTGACATTCTATCTGGCATAGCTTCTGACATTCTATTTGGCATAGCTTTTGACATTCTATCTGGCATAGCTTCTGACATTCTATTTGGCATAGCTTTTGACATTCTATCTGGCATAGCTTCTGACATTCTATTTGGCATAGCTTTTGACATTCTATCTGGCATAGCTTCTGACATTCTATTTGGCATAGCTTTTGACATTCTATCTGGCATAGCTTCTGACATTCTATTTGGCATAGCTTTTGACATTCTATCTGGCATAGCTTCTGACATTCTATTTGGCATAGCTTTTGACATTCTATCTGGCATAGCTTCTGACATTCTATTTGGCATAGCTTTTGACATTCTATCTGGCATAGCTTCTGACATTCTATTTGGCATAGCTTTTGACATTCTATCTGGCATAGCTTCTGACATTCTATTTGGCATAGCTTTTGACATTCTATCTGGCATAGCTTCTGACATTCTATTTGGCATAGCTTTTGACATTCTATCTGGCATAGCTTCTGACATTCTATTTGGCATAGCTTTTGACATTCTATCTGGCATAGCTTCTGACATTCTATTTGGCATAGCTTTTGACATTCTATCTGGCATAGCTTCTGACATTCTATTTGGCATAGCTTTTGACATTCTATCTGGCATAGCTTCTGACATTCTATTTGGCATAGCTTTTGACATTCTATCTGGCATAGCTTCTGACATTCTATTTGGCATAGCTTTTGACATTCTATCTGGCATAGCTTCTGACATTCTATTTGGCATAGCTTTTGACATTCTATCTGGCATAGCTTCTGACATTCTATTTGGCATAGCTTTTGGCATTCTATCTGGCATAGCTTTTGGCATTCTATCTGGCATAGCTTTTGGCATTGTATCTGGCATAGCTTTTGGCATTCTATTTGGCATAGCTCTTGGCAGGGGAGTTGAGGTCCGGCAGGGAACAGTGGGCGTGGATGATCGTGGTTGAGGTCCGGAAGGGGACACTGGGCGTGGATGATCGTGGTTGAGGTCCGGAAGGGGACACTGGGCGTAGAAACTGGTTATTTATTCGTGAACAGATAGACCAGTTGAAAGACAACGATGGATAGAATACAGGTATCATCGTCGTAAATATTCATTATCGATCTCATTCTATATATACATATATATATATATATAGAATGAGATCGATACTTTCAATGTATAGTATAGATATAGAGGTGGGTGTTTCTCAAGTCGTAGGGGCACCCCCAGTTATCATCCTATATTAGCATCATTATCTATGCATAGAGCAGCCATGACTCGGGGATTTCCCGATGACTTGAGAAACCCCGATTGGTAGACATAAATCGATTTGTTCATCGGAGTGGTTTCTCGTGCTCTTTTTGCAAGTGCGCCTAGGGCATCGGCCAGGGATCCAACAACGGTGACCCTATCGTGATCGATCTGGGAACCGCAGCGGGAGAACATGGGGACTACCCAGCTAGGTTTTCACCTCATCAACCAGCTGTTTGTTCACTCAAGATGGGCCTTTCTAAAGCCATGGGTTTCCCAAACTGGTTGGTTTATTCCTAAAGATGGTTAATAGTGGATGATTCGGAGCTTCTGGCTGAAGAAACACCCCATTGAAGTTCAATACCTGGCATCGATGTCGTGCCTGGACTCGCATTCCGCAGGAGCTTTGGACGTATGGGATCCGCGCTGTTGGCTGTGGATCTTTCCTTCCTGGAGAGTTTCCCTTCGATAAGGAGCTATGGACACATGGACTTTGCTTCGTTGGTGCTTGATCTCATCCACATGGGACTCGTTGTTTTGATCCATAGTCTCGTGAGGTTGGGATTTGTCTCGTTGACCCTGGAACTTGCCAGTATGGACTTCTCTCCGTTTGTGCAAGCTTCCAGCCGCTGTGACTCTGTCATGTTGGTCTTGGATTTTATGCATTTAGAATTCTTGATGTCCCCCCAAAGCTTTGCATGTCTCGACTTCACCCCCTCGACTATGTCGAACGTGCTAATGGGTTTGATGCCGTCCGTTCCTGACCACGTGCTTTATGAATCGTTTGTACCACTGCGAAGCCTACGTCATTCCGGTTTTTCCACCCTTCTCCTTGACATGTGCCAGACTGACTTCTCACTTTTGCCCCATAGTTTCGCACAAGTCGGCTTTGCGTCTTCAATCTTCTCAGCTGCAGAGTTTGATTTTGCACTTTTGGCCTTTGATTTCGTCAACTTGGGTTTCTCTTCGTCCGTTCGCAGTTCCGCATGCCTCGACTTCTTGTTTCTAGTCATGGATTCTCTGATCATGGACTCAAGCCCCTCATCGCGCAGCCTTTCGTGATTGGGTTTCGCTTCTTCAATCTACGGCCTGCAGTGCTTTGGTCTCCTACCATCAGTGCCTGACCTTTTCGTTCCTGGATTGTTTCTTCCTGTGCACAGTCCAGCGTGCTTCGAATCCGTCATTTTGGTCTTGGATTCCTTGCACCTCGAACTCTCTATGCTGCTGAGGTCATTTACAGGGCTGGGATCCGTTTCTTTGGCATTTGGACTGGCATGCTTTGAACCCATCGTGCCGCTCCTCGACAGTATGCATTTAGATCCTTCTTTGTTGCCTCGAAGCTGTGCCCAAATGGGTTCCGCATTGTCGGTTGTTGACTTTGGTCATTCAGGCCTTTTGTTGCCGCTTCACAGCTCCGCACGATTGGGTTCTGTGATTTTGGCGCCAGATCTCCTGCAACTGGACTTGTCGTCTTTTCTGCACTCTATGGGACAACCGGAATTGAGCCCTTCAATCATGGGCAAAGGTTGTTTTGGCTCGTGTTTGTTCGTGCACAGTTCCACGACACTGGGACCCACTCTATCCGCCATGTCCTTGGCACGCATGGCTTTGTTGTTGCCAGCCTTGGATTGTGTCTTTTTGGGCTTCACATCATCGATTCAAAGCTCTGCATGCTTAGAGTTTTTTCTGTTGGCCTTGGACCACTTGCATATTGAGCTCTCAATGCCAGTTCGTTCTTCTGCCTGGCATGGCTCAATCCTTTCTGCTTTCGGATGCGCCTGTTGTGAATCAACGTATTTGATTCTGGACTACTTCCGTCCAGATCTCATATTGTTTTTGCACAGCCATTCTCAACCTGAGTTTGCACTTCTGGTTCTTGACCTTTCAGACTTTGAGTTTACGATATTTACCAGGAGCTCCGTGTAAATGGGGTTTACAGCTTCCGCCTCCGGTTTGAACCGTTCTGGCTTCGTTTTCAGCCTCCCTGTGATCGACAGCAGCTTGCTTGAATTCTCGCTATCTGTACAAGGCTTCGTATGTCCAGGCTTCGCAGTTTTGGTATTGGACCCCTTCCACTCAGAACCTACCTTACTCTCACAAAGCTTTGCATGTTTTGAGCTGCGAATGCTGGTGGTTGGCAAGGTCAACTTGGAACTACTGCCGTTGGTCTTGGACCCCAGTGATGCGGGCCTTTCTTTGTCGCTGCATAGCTTTGCATGTTCCGAGTTGGTGCTTTTAGCCTTGGACCTTCTGCACCTTGGACCGTCTCCACTGGTGCGTAGCCTTAGTCGCCCGGGCTTGGCTTTGCCAGTGCTGGATCCTTTGCACCTCGAAAGCCTCATGTTGTTGAAGTCATTTGGTCTCATGGGATTCGTTTTGTTGGTCTTCGGGATGTCCAGATTTGAGTTCTTCTCGTTGGCCGTAGACACAATCTTGTTGGATTTGTCCATTCTTCCCCATAGCTCGGCTCAACCTGGATCGGGTCTGTTGACATTAGAATTTCTACACATCAACAGCTCGCTGTCAGTGAGATCCTTTGGACGGCTCGATCTAGCCCTGTTGGTCTCGGATCTCTTGCATTTGGACCCCTCACTGTCAATTCACTCCTTCGCGAACTTGGGTTTAGCAGTCTCTGCTTTCGGTCTCGGAAGGTTCGAGTCACCCTTCTTGATCTTAGACGCTGCATCTTTGGAGCTGCCACTATTGGTTCGAAGCCGCGTGCAACCTGAAGCTTCACTTCCTGCAGTGGATTTTGCCCATTTCGGCCTCGCAGCATCCTTGCAATCTCTTTCATGGATCGACTTCACTCTGTTGGTGTTGGACCATGTTTTCATGGGATCGTCCTTTTTGTTACGAAGCTTTGTCTGTCTTGATTCAACGGTGTCTGCCATGAGCTCAGCAAGATTGAACTTCTTCTTGCTTGTGTTGGACAGCGCTCTGTCAGGTCCGCTTTTGCTTGTCCAAAGCAGCTTATGATCAGAATCAGCCATGTCAGTGTTGGACCTCTTCCACCTTGGCTTCGTCCTGTTGCCTCATCAGCTCATCCATGTTGGTTCTGCCTCACCCTCGTCTGGTTTATCACGTGCGGACTTCGTCTTCCCACTGTCGGTCATTGCCGAAATGCATCTGGGCAGCCTCTTGCCAGTACAAAGCATGGCATGGTTCGGCTCAGCCCTGTTGGTGTTGGACCCTTTGCATTCAGAGCTACCCCTCTTTGCAAAGAGTTTCAATTGATTCGAACTTCCCTTGTTTGTATCGGACTTTCTGCTCTTGGGTTTGCCGCTCTTGGTGCGCAGTTCTTGTCAATTTGACCTCCCAATTCTGTTGCTGGACAGTGCGATGGTTGAGCCTCCTTCGTTTGCGAAAAGCTTCAGCTGACTTGAATCAACTTCATCAGTCTCGGACTTCGTTCACATATCTTTGTCAGTGAGCTTAAGGAGTTTCCAGCGCTTCGGTTTGTCCTTTTCGTTGTTTGGCTGCGGCTGTTTGGGTCTACTACTTTTGGTCCTTGACCTTTTTCTCCTGGAATTTTCTCCATCGGTCCAATCTTTCGTGTGCTGCGGCCTGATATTGCCTGCGCTTGATCCTGTGAAAATCGGATTCGCATTTTTGCTACAAAGCTTTGGCCGTTTGGGACTGACACTTCTGGTCTTTGGCATCGTTCGACCGGGACTTTCCTCGTCAACTTTGGATGCGGCACATTTGGAGTCGCCGCCACCGGTGAGAAGTACGGCGTGATCAGAGTCGCTAGGAGCTTTAGATCGAGTCGATCGGGTGGTTGGGGGAAAGAAGCCATGGGTCAAATGATCGTTTTGACCAGCAAAACTGGGTTAACTAGCTGGTAAATGGTTCATAAAAGGGGATAACAACAAGCAACTACAAGGGATATACCAGCTATATATGGCTATGGGTCAAGCAATTAACCAACCAACCAATGGTTAATGGTTAACAATAGGAGATAACAATCAACAATAGAAGGGGATATACCAGCTACATCCAGCTATATATGGCTATGGGTCAATATTAACTAACCAATTTCATGGGGGATATTGACCAACAATCATAGGGAAAGCAATGGTTAATGATAGGGGAAGCAGGGGTACAGGGTTTTGACCCATAGCCAACTAGTGAACAAATGGCAACAACTACACTACTATTGTCAATTGGTATACCAATAACTATTGTACCAATCACTACAATAACTACAAATAACTATTGTACACTACAATAACTACAAACCAATAACTATTATACCAATCACTATACAGCTACAATATGTCATAATTACATCAACAGACATCGTTTTGCATTTGGTATGATTCTGCCGCCCAGGATGTTCACACGGCCATGGCACCAGACCAAAGGGACATAAAGGGGATATAAGGGGATCAAAGGAACCAGGCAAAGAAGGACACTTCCCGTGGTGTTTTGATGTGTTTTGATTGCTTTGAACAAAATGGTCCAGGAGAAACATGTCATCTCAAAGAACGACGACCGTTCTAAACGGGCAGAAATCCGTTCGTGATGAAATCTCAGTCCAACCTCGCAGCTTGTTAGGTTGTGTCTCTTGGCCATGGACTACGCAAAAGCTGAATCCAGCACTTTGCTACGAAGCCTCGCTCGCCTTGACCCGGGTCCACCAGTCTTTGGAGAAACCGCCATGGGAAGTTCACTGTTTCTTGGTGTGCAGCCAGGGATCACTAAGCGCGGCGCGCCGGCGCATTGGAACAGCAAGTCTCAGCAGTTTCGTTGGGTCGGGTCAATGGCTAGGAATACGAGGTCGATTCAGTATGATCCATTCCTTGACTCTCAGCCTTACCGGATATTTTTGGAATATTTAACGTATTTTATTTTATTTTGGGGGACAAACTCACCCCATCTTGATGGGGTTTCCTTGAGGGTCAAGGTTGATGGATTTCCATGGCACGGAACCCACGGAACTTCGTTCCTGTTTGTCATCTCTAAGTTCGTCGAATTCGGCATGCCACCAGAATTTCTTGAAGTTTTCCCTTTATTGGTCAACTGTGTCCCAGCGTTTCGGTTTTTTCCTGGGATGTATTCATTTGGTGGTTTCTCAAGTCATAGGTGACCCCCCGAATCATCCCACATTTTCCACTTGATTATAAACCAACTAGTGTTGGAGTTTCCCTATGTTGAGATACTGCCATTTGTTGGAGATTTTCACACATTTTCAATTCAGCATCTGTCAGAGTTGCAGCTGCATTGATGCCAGAATGCCCATTACTGTGTGGGTGTTGTGATGAATTTTACCTTGGGGAGACAACAAGCACAGAGGCGGTATAGAGTCATCCTTGCTGGGATCCACCAACCTTGACTCTCTCGCTAAATTTTGGGATTCATACCTGTATTCTTTCGGGATTTTCACGCACGCATTTTTCAGGGGTCATTGAGTGTCAACCATGAGCCCCAAAAACCATCATTTTTATAGGTTATAACCCATATTATTGAGGCTAAAACCCTACCCTTTTCAAGGTTTTTGGGGCTCATGGAAGGTAGACTCGCCCCAGGTTGGCCTTGGACTTTTCCACTCTCGATGTCTCTATGTCAGCGCGGTCCTCTGCACAACTTGGCTTTTCGATCTCTGCCTTGGACCTCAGCCACCTGGACTCCTTCATGTTCACTCGAAGCTGTGTACCTCGGTTCAGCCGCGGGAGTTGCATGGCTGTTTCTTAAAATAGGGAACCCCCAAAAATGGTTGGTTTATTACTAGAAATGACTATTAGTGGATGATTTATGTGTACCCCTATGGCTTGAGAAACAGCCACATGATCAACGGGGCAGGGTCCGGCATGGTTGCTGCAGGTTGGGCAGGGCAGTAGAGATGATGCGTTGCCATCCAAATCTGGTGCGTGTAGACATTCATGGTCATAGTAATAGGGGATAGGAAGCAAAAATAATGGTTACAACAACTACGCATTGGTGATTTGATTGGCAGTTTTTGTTTTTTTCCTATAGTAATTATTGACAAATGGATGGTTGCCTTGCGCATATTTTTCATAGGGGTGCTTCAGCCACCAGAAATGCAATGCTGTTCCCAATGAGCTTGCGGGAGCGACCAGGAGGGTTGCAAGCAAATGGTAGGTTGGAGGGTTGGGGGTGAGTTGAGTTCAAAGTTCGGGTCGCCTGTCGCCATGGACCACGTTGTGTCAGCCTTGTCGTTGTGTGCCGAGGCACGGCTGGGATTTCTCTCCTCAGTCTGTGGCATGGCTTGCTATGGATCCATCCTGCCTGTGTGCCTTGGAAAGTTGGGAGTTGCGGCTGTGCTGATGAGTGGTGACTATCAGCGATTCATGGAGATGTGATGAAGCGATAAAAAGCATCAATGAAACAGTTTGAGAATAATATTCATGGGTATGAAATATGAAGAAATCATCTACTAATGCGGTTGAAAGCTGCTGGCCGGGGTGTTGTCTCGACCTTCACCTAGGACCTAGCAGTTGGAAGAACATCAGAACATCAGTTGTTTCATGCTCTCGTTCGTGCAAAGAGTGATGGTGTTGCTGTTGCCGTGACATAGGCAAGGCTTCATTTAGTTCGTCTATGAAGACGAGCTCTTTGAATTTGGGTTTCATTGGGTTCCCTAAACCCTAGACCCATCTAAACATATCTCAACCAGAAGCTTTAATCCACGTTCCTTTGCAGCTGTTCCTTTGCTTCTCGCTGTTCCTTTTTGTCGCTGAAAAATGACGAGTCGAATCGGTTCCTGTTCTCGAGGCGAAGCTTAACAGCGTCGGAATCCACGACTTTGGCCTCCGACATTGTCAGAATGGAATCGAGCCACTTGGATCCACTTGGATGTGGCTATGGGTCAAGGGTGGCGATGTTCACCGGGGGTACCCCCAGCCATGTCGGACCAAAATTAAGCTGGTCGTGATCAACTTTTTGCGCATTTTCCCATATTTTCCCATATTTTCCCGTTCTTTGGGATGGTTTGATTGACAACTTAGACTTGGGATTGCCAGAGAGACAGAAAGACCAAACGGGGGTTTCTCAAAATAGGGGACCCCCCAAATCATCCATTACTACAATCATCTTTATTCATAAAACCAACTAAGAAAATCTAAGAAACCTCCAAACAAGGACCACTTTGGCGCATAAAAATTCAGAGAAACCACGGAGCTGCGCTTTCGAGTTCCGTTCACCGAAGTCCTGCAGAGAATGAGACGGAGGCTACCTGGACCACTCTCAATTTGCCGGTGAAAATCCCGCAGTTCATAGGCCCTAGCCGCAACCAGTTAATGGTAACCCCGGATGAAGCTAAACCCCTGGTTGATTAATTAGGGGCTCACCATTTTAAAGGGAAACCAAGGCTTTTGGGGGATACCCCCTATTAATCAACCAGGGGTTTATTGATCCTGGGTAGACATTACCATGAAATAGTAGGTCACCAACCCCCCAAAACAATGGTAGAAACCAGCTGGTTACCTACTGGTAATTGGAAGCATAGGGAGGTATTAATCCCAAAAATGTAAGCGAGGGCCTCTACTCTTCCAGTTGCCTACATGTAACCCTCCTCAGTGCCAGTGTAACAATCCCTACGCCAAGGGTTCCAACTGGTTACCTACAACAAAGAGGTAACTGGAAGGACTGGGTACGAATAAAAATGAAGAGGTATGAATAAGTATATGAACCTATTGATTTGATATGCTTGGACCCCTGGGAGCTAATAGGAGTCTACTGTGACCTCCTGCTCTTGCAAGTATCGCTCCTGAGTCAGGGTTTGTCAACTGTTCGAAGGTGCAGGTTTTGAGGTCCGACTGCAAATCGAACGAACTAGTGGTGCTTAAAATGAACTAGATAGTCGATAATGAATAGCATTGAGAATGGTGGTTCCATTCACTAATGGTGGTTTACATTGTAATGTAGTGCATTCTTATATTATGAACTAACGGTGGTTTCATTAACAATCATTCACGGGGTACTAACATTAGCCATCATCAATTTACCTACAAAGGGTGTTCGCATTTCTGAAGTTTCTGTGACTTGAGATGAGTATCGCACTAAGTGGGACAACGTTTCAACTATTTTCAACCTGAACATCCCAAACATTTGGCTGAAGTTTTATTATTTTACATGAAGTTTTTTGTTTTTTCTCTCATGTTTTCTCCATTCTTGTCATAGAACGCGGCGAGCCGGACTCTCACCATCCAAGTTTTATCTCAGTTTTCCCAACAGTCGGGGACCCAAAACGCAACAGTTCAGGCACGTCAGCACTGGACTTCACTTCGCTGAGCTCCACACTGCCAATTCAAAGCTCTCTCCGCTTGGAACTGGCACTTTTGGCGCCTAAGCTGCAGGAAGCTGAAGGAAGGCTTTCGGATGGTAGGGGCCATGGAGATGCGCGGCAGCAGCCACGGCTGCTGAGCCAAACAGGAAGATCCATTTTCGATTTCTTTGGCAGTTCTGTCATCCCCAGTTGTGTCATGTAACGGTACGATGCCTTGGAGATTTCCTTGATTATTTTTGGGAGGAAATAGATCGTACAGTCATGAAAGATCATGAAATATCTTCATACAGTTGGAGAAGACATCTTTGGTTTTACCGCGCGCGACAAAAATAATGTGATCTCCAACTGGAAAAGAGGGTGGAGCCGACTGCCCGACCCATGAGAGGACTGATGAAAAGGGAACGGGAAGGTAGGATAGGAATGGATGAGGCATGAATGAAAATGGATCAGAAACGGATGAACATGGATGAGAAATGGATGAAAACGGATGAGAAGTGGATACGAAATGGATGAGAAATGGATGAATGTGGATGAACATGGATGAACCTGCATTGAACACTTGAAACATGTTTTCCCTCTTCCCCTCCCTTCCCTCCTTCCAGTTGCTCTTGGCCCTTCCCCCCTTCCTTCTTCCCTTCTCCCTTTACCCTCCCTTCCCTTTCCCTTTCCCTCAAAGGAAGGCTAAGGCTTTCACTGTCAAACACCAGACTTCCAAATGAATGTAAGGAATGCAAGGGTTTCCAGAACCAGATTTCCATGTAAGGAATGGAACTTCAGTGGATGAAAAGAGATCTTGGGGCAGATTTTGCCAGGTTGTAAGTCCATAAGTTTACACCCTGCTGATCCACCAGCAAAAAAGCGCGAATGAATAGCTGAATCCACCAGGACCTTCAATGCAATTCACTTGAGCTGCATGGCAGCTCATTAATTGGCGGTGCTACATGGAAACATTTGCTGATTTATTCAAATCATTCGTTAGTCAACAAGACTTTGTCAACTGAATGAACATGTCGTAATATTTCATGAATGTATGATAAATGATTTGTACTGTTATATTCAAAGGTAATGAAAACCTTTTTCAAAATAGAACTGGCGTATAGCAAAGTGATATTGATGATGGCGAACAACTAGCAAATGGTTGATAATGGTCATTAATGGTTAAACAAGGTTGTAGCAAAAAAATTGAACACCTTGACCCTCAATTGCCCTACAAAGATCGATGAAAGTCCCAAGATAATAGGTATTGCATGATCCCAAAAA
Organism: Symbiodinium kawagutii; assembly: GCA_009767595.1. NCBI lineage: Eukaryota > Dinophyceae > Suessiales > Symbiodiniaceae > Symbiodinium > Symbiodinium kawagutii. The sequence continues at coordinate 40,261 of VSDK01008373.1, forward strand.
TCTAATCCTAGGCTTCCAGTTACCATAGGTAACCAGCTGGTTTCTACCAGCTCGTTGTTTGGGGTTGGTTGCTTACTATTTCATGATAACTGGAAGGGTAGGGTAAGGTAAGGCTTAGAGTTGCGGCATTTGAAGCCATGAAATCGCTCGTGGTTTTTGGCAAGCTTCGAGGTCTTGGATCTTGAGAACTCGGTATTGGCTCTGTTTCTGCAAGCCATCAGCAGGCCATGGATCTGTGGAACGGCGAAGTCAGCACATGTATCTACAACTGGTTGGTGGTTTATAGCCATTAATCATGGTTAATAATAGGGGATTATAAGCAACAATAGTGGTTAAACAACTAGCTGGTTGGTGGTTTGATTCACATATTTTTTTAATGTTCCCCACTATTTACTATGATGATTGGTTGGTTGACTCATATTTTTCGTAAGGGTTGAAACCACTAACCAGACAATCATTGGTATCCGATGATATCTTTACATGTGCTTTATCAAGATAGGAGACCCCCAAAATGGTTGGTTTATCAACTGGCTAACAATGGACGATTTCAGAGTACCTCTGTTTTGAGAACCCCCCATGTATACTAATACATTTGTACGTACAGCATGAGATAAACAAAACATCTCATTAGCCTACCCTATTCTTCCAATTACCTTTGTAGTAGGTAACCAGTTGGTTCCTACCATTGTTTTGGGGGGTTGGTTACCTACTACAATCGTAACTGGAAGGGTAGGGCTGTGAAACGTACACGCATATCATGAGTGTGTTCCTGCCCCGTGCCCTGACGGCGGTCCCCGATATCATCCAAATGCGAGGTCCAGGTTTAACAAAGAGGACCTGCTTCTCACAATCAATCGTTACCATCAGCTACCAAAACCCCAAAACACGTAGGTTTTTACCCTCCAAATTATGGATTATAGCCTCTAAGGATGGTGGTTTTGGGGGCTCATGATATTTACTGCTACCATTACGGCCAGCCCTTGTGCTATGCCCCAATGTCTGTCGGGACGATCCTTCGGGGGGCTCATTTTTCGTGGCCCTGCCAATATTTTAGGCGCTCCTCATGATAATAGTGTATGGCATTCTGGCCGTCAAGTCGTGAGTTGGGGGACGGAGTTCGTGGCAGGATGCGGAAAACTTGCTGTCCCGGAACCCCTTTTTTCTTTCTTTGACGCTGGCTTTGTGCGTTTCATCTCATGACACATAGTTTTGTGGGGCTGGGACATATGATTACTTGATCATTTAATGGCAACAGGTCTTCCCTGGTACTCCCCTTATTGCGGTCTTCCTAGCGCATAAAGTTTTAAGGGGGTGGGGCATATGAGTACCTTGATCATTCAATGACAACGGGTCGTGTCGTATTCCCCTTATCGAGTTGTGTCATAGCACATATAATTGAACAGAGAATGTCTTGTCGGCAACGTCTTCATGACAGAAATAATGGAAGAGAGAATGACTTGCTGGTATTTGTGGCACCCCTGGTACGCTGCGCCCCTTGCCAGGGGCGCAGCGTACCGGCTGCGGGTGTAACATTACCTGGGATTCGTAACCCTTATCAATCGTTGTTGGGGTTAATGACCACCAATTGTTGGGCGCTTATCACCAGGGGTGACCACATGGGGTGGATTTGTTCCGCCTGAAAGCTGGCTAATAAACTCCAATCAGTTTCAACTTGGCGATTAATCATTGGTCAATCGGTTAATGCGGCTACCATGATCAACCAAACCCTAAAAAGGGTAGGTTTTGCCCTTCAAAATATGGGTCCCTATGCAAATGATGGGGTTTTGGGAGCTCATGGTAGTTATAACGAACCACATTGGGTTAGTAAACCCTTGGGCTTCGTAACTCCAATCAGCAGTGCTCACCTGGCGATCTTACCCAGCGGTTGTGTTTGTTCAACACGGCCAGCCGATCCAACCCGTTCCACAGCCATGTTTCATCAAGGTTCCCAGGTCCAGTAACCCTTGGTGGTCAGCCCTGGCAATGGTGACCACAGTCCAACTATTGGGATGTGAACTTCTGCCTAGTCACTCCAAAGGTTTTTGAGATATGGTGGTTTCTCAAAATAGGGAACCCAAAAAATGGCTGGTTTATTACTATAGATGGATAATAACTATAGATGATTTGGGGGTAACCCTATTTTGAGAAACACCCATATGTTACCTTTTTTGGTATTTGTTGATCCAGGTACCCATTAATGTTGCTTAACATTGACCCAGCTCGCCATGTGTCGGTTTGTCGCTTCCGGTCAGACTTGTCGTCGTTGATCCGGGTGAAAGATTCGTGTTGCCACCACCGGCCTTTGAAGGTTGGGTTCTTTGCTGCTCATCGTTGGTATGGTCCGTTCGGAATCCATGTTTTCAGCTTCGGTACGGGTCTCAGCAGGTCGAGCATCCCTGGGTGTTGCAAGGCAAACCTGCAGAATTTGGCATTCTGACATTCAGCGGATCACTTTGAGAGCTCACTTTTTGCAAACAGATCCTTTCGTAATCCAAGAAATTGAGCTGTGTTCCACCAAAAAAAACAGGGTCGGCGTCAACTGGGATGGTACCTGAGGACTGGGTACATCCTGGATTGTTGTTACCTGCCAGAAGTACGTCGTGATTGGGTCCAGCACCTTGATCGCCAGCGAGGGAGTCGAGCTGCAGGTTGGATGACGCCGTGTTTGGCCGTAGCTGTGCCCATGAGAATCTCGAGACCCAGCTATACTGCAGTTCAAGTAGAAACTGCACCAGGGTTTCTGTTTCGAGCTCCGGGGCACAGAGTTCGTGATGAAAATCAGAGATGTTCAACCTGTGAATCAGGAACTTTTTTCGGAATTTCCACATGTCAGGGGTTTTGAACATGTCAACTACAAAAGCGCCATGTGGTGTAGCTGCATAAGGAAAAGCTGTATCAACATGCCACGAACTGCCACCACCAAACTAGGGTACGTGTGACCAGCCATGTTCTGCCGATGGCTTTTGGGAAGAGTCGCACGTAGGGTTGCAAGGCTATGCACAAAGGATGTATACAGATGCTTGAGACGATTGTTAGGATGGATTCGATGATCCTGTGTGAAACGAAACCTCGCTTTGGGCACTGAAGCGGACTTCAACAGAATGCCCTGGCAGCTGAGGTGATGTTTGCTGTGGATCTCGGGCATCCTGATCCATTTCTTCCAGTACAATCACACTCATGCGTGGAGTCAGCCATTTCCTCGCCTGACTTCTTGCAGTTGGAATTCTTGTTGTTTGTGCAGTCACCATTGCAAATGAACTCATTGCTGTTGGTATGTAGCATGGTTTGACCAGAACCTAACACGTTCGTGTTGGATTTCTTGCACCTGGGATCCCCCCTTCCTGTGCACAGCTTTGTTCGACTGGGATTTGCATTGTTTGCCTTGGATCTCCTGCGGTTGGACTCGCCGCTGTTGCCCAGATCACATTGCTAGCTGGGATTTTTGCTATCAATGTTTGGCAAGGTATGCCCTGGGTTGTCTTCACCGGCCCTTGACTTCTCTTTCCTTGAACTACCTATGCCTCTACACGGCCCGGGTTGTCTTGGATTCTCTCCGTCATGTCTTTCAAAGGTGAAAATGGGCTGTTCCGTCTTTGTTTTGGATGCGTTACACTTCAACCCCTCCCTGTTGATTCATAGTCGTGCTCAACCGGCTTTCCTCCTGTCGACTTTGGACCTCAACCACTCAGGTCTCATGATGTTTCCCAAGTGCCTTGTGTGCTTTGGCTTTATTTCGCCGGTGCAAAATGACTTGTACTTCCCAACAGGATGGGCAGGGGAGACACTCTCAGTGTTGGGCAGGGCACGCCTGGGCCTGACGCCATCAACTTCAGATTTCATCCAAACAGACCTGTTCCTGTTGCTGCGATCTACGGCTTGGCTGGGTTTGTGTGTGTCGGCCTTGGATTTCTTTCATCTTGGCTTGGCGCTGTCCATCCAAAGCACTGTACGAGCTGGATCACGTCTTCTATCATTTAGCACAGCTTGCCTGGGCTTCCCACTCTTCGTGCTGGACATCGCGTACCTCGAATCAACGGCTTCACTCCAAAGCATGTTGCACACGGATCTGGCATTGCCAGTGTTGGATTTTTATCATGCAGGTCCAGCAGTCTTGCCCCAAAGCCTTGTGTGGTCCGGATTGGTTTTGTTATGCCTGGATCTTGTGAAAGTTGGATTTTCACTTTCCTTGAGATCCTTCGTAAGGCTCGGTCCGACATCTTCCGCCTTCTCTCAAAGCGAGCTTGGATCTTCGCTGCTGATTTTGGATCCTCTCCATATTGACTCATCGATGCTTGCGCAAAGCCTCGCCTGATGTGACTCCGCGCTGTTGGTCTTGGATCCTTTGCACCTTGACTTCTCCTTTTTGCTGCAAAGTTCTGGATGACTTGGCTTAGCCTTCTTGCTTTGCGGGGAAACTCGTCTGGACCTCTGCATGTTGATCTTGGACTTTGCAGTTCTTGACTCACTCCTTTCGCTTCAAAGCTCTTCCCAGCCCGAATTCTCGTTGCCAGTCTTTGACCCTGTACATTCGGGCCCTACACTTCCTCTCCAAAAATTTGCTTGCTGCGGCCTAGCACTTCTCTTGTTTGGTGCAATTGAGTCAGAAGCAACGGCGTTGATGTTTGATCCCACCATGATGGATTTGTTGCCGTTTTTGAAGAGCACTGCACAATTGGATTTGCTCTCGCCAGCCAGTGGGATTCTTCGCATGGACTTGAGTTTCTTGCTGCTCGATTTCGCACATATCGATTTCTTAGTTTCTGTTCAAAGCAGTGCATGCTTGGAATTGACCATTCTACTCAATGAAATGATTCACATTGATTCAAGTATATTCCCTCGGAGTTCTGCTCGACTAGGTCTAGTGGCGCTCATTTCTGGCTTGTCATGCTCAGGATTTGTTTTCCTCCTGCCGATGGTTAATATTGTCCGGTTGGATCTATCGCCCTTCTTAAGAAGTTATGCCAGACCTGCTCTAGCGGTGTTGGTTTTGGACTCCACTAATCTGGACTTGTCACTCTCGTTGCGAAGTTCTGTGTGCTTGGGGTCCTTGATGTTATCCGTTGGAAAGGCGAGTCTTGACTCTTTGTTTCCGATTCTTGACCACGTCCATCTCGACTTGCCTCTGCTGCTGAAGTCCCTTGTCCAACTGGGCTCGCTTCTACTGACATTGGACTTCGCTCATTCTGACCCCATGATATCATTGAGGTCCTACGCTCGGCTAGGGTTGGGTCTGTTTGTTTGTGGCCTTGTGCGTTTGGGCAGCTTGGTCTTGGTGTTGGATTACACTTCTTTGGACTTAGTATCGCTGGCGCACAGCTTCTCTCAGTTGGGATCGTTGGTGCCACTGTCGGACCTTGCCAAGCTTGGCTTCCTTCTACTGCTTCGAAGCTTTGTTTGCCCGGGTTTTTTTGTACTAGTGCTGGGCTCAACTTGTGTGGGCTCAGTGTTCCTTCTACTGGTGATAGACTTCTTTCACTCGGGGCCGCCTGCATTCCTCAGAAGTTCTGCAAGAACTGGCTTGGCAATTCTGCTCGTGAAGGCTGCCCATTTAGAACTCTTTTCATCAGCACGTTCCCTCGCTCACACAGAATTGGCCCTTCCTGTTGTGGATATGGCGCACACTGGTTTTGCTCTTCCTTTACAATCCTACGCATACCTTGGCTCGGTCCTTTCGACATATGACTTTGCGCATGTGGAGCTTTTATTTTCATTGCACAGTTTTGTGCAGCTTGGGTCTTTTGTGCTGATCATTGGTCTACAGTGCATGGGCTTTGTCTATGCTCTGTCAGTGATTGCTGCCGTGCATTTCGGTTTGTCAGTCTTGCTCCGATCACCTGCATGTCTGGGATCTGCAGCCTTGTTGCTGAGCTATTTCAAACTCGGTTCATTCACATTACTTCATAGCTCGGCTCGGGTGGAGCCATCAGTCTCGACTATTCAAGAAGCTCGACTCGAGGGAACCCTATCAGTTCTGGACTTTGTCATGCTGGACTTAAGCGTGCCCTTTCAATCGGTTGCACGGCTTGATCTAGTGATGCCAGTGATCCACAGCAGCAATCTTGACTTGCCTACGTCCTTGCGTTCCTTCTCTCGAGCTGAGTTCATGCCATTAGCATCCGGATGTGTGCGAGTTGACCTTGTTTTCTTTTTGCCAGTGACGAATCATGCACATATGGGACCCTTGCTATCAACTCAAAGTTGTGCAAGGCCAGATTTAGCCTCGTTTGTTTTGAACGCCGTGTTCCCAGGCTTCCTGCTATCTGCACAAAGTTTTGCTTGCTGCGATCCGTTTTCGTTCGTGTTTGACTTCTTTCATTTGGGCTTGTCGCTCTTTATGCACAGTTTCATTTGCATAGGATTGGCAGCCTTCGTCGTTGGTCTTGCCCGCTGCGGCTCTGTATTTTTCTTGCTCGTGATCGACTCAGTCCATCTTGAACTGTCACTGTTGGTGCGATCCTCCGCTCGATTCGAATCGGCTCTTTCTACTCTAGACTTCATGCACACGGGCTTTTCGATATCATCACATGCTTTTGCTTGTCCGGGCTCCCCCGTGCTGGCCACTGGCTTGTCGCGAACTGGTTTCGTCTCCTCGTTGCCAGTCATTGACAGCACGCATTTGGACTTACTGCTTCCCGCGCGATCAATGGTCCAACCAGACTTGGTTCTATCCGTTTTGGACTTCTTACACCCTGGACCTCTGATATTTTTACAGGACTCTGCATGACCAAACAGTCCATTCCTAACCATGGGTATCAGCAGACTTGATGTTTCTTTGTCAGCATTGGGCGACGGTGCGTTTGACTCCCTGGTGTTTCTACAATCATTCGGCTGCTTGAGCCTTGCGATGTTGGTGCTGGATCTCTTACATCCCGACTCTCCCCTCCTCCTGCGTAGCCACCATCACTCAGGTTTGACAGCCTTGGTCTTTGGCTTGACCAGACTGGGCTTCGTCTACTCGCTGCTTGCCATTGACGCTGTAACTCCAGAGCCCCCATTGTTCGCACAAAGCTTTGGGTGGCTTGGCCCAGCACTGCTGATCCCCGACCATTTGCATATGGGCCTCTTTGCGTCATCAAAGACTTTCACTCGCATCGAATTTGTCATGCTTGTTTTTGGCCTGTCTTGTGCGGGTTTGGTTTCCGCATTATTGGTCGCGAGTGCCACTTATCCTGGATCCCCGATGCTTTCACACAGCCTTTGGTGGTCAGATTTGGTGACTTCGCCCTCTGACTTCGGGCACCTGAATTCCTTGCTGCCACTCCACAGCCTCAGCCGCTGCGAATCGCCTGTGTCTACCTTTGGAGCAGGCTGTTGTGCTTCAATGCTGTCAGCTTCAGACCTTTCTCCCATGGCATCATCGCCCTTCGTGCGAAGTCGTGCTTGTGTCGATCTGGCTTCGTCAGCATCGGACCTCTTGCACTTGGGCTTGGTCGTTTTGCTCCGGAGCTTTTGCAGGTCAGATTCCATTGTTTTGGTCGTTGGGCTGAATTGACTTGGTCTCGTATTCTTCCCCTTGGTGATTGACTCTACGACATTCGAACCCTTGCTTTTGGTACGAAGCCACATTCGTTTAGACCTCGCCCTCCCGATTTCCGACTTTGTAAATGTTGATCCTTCCATGTTCCCAAGGAGCCCTGCGCATCCAGAGTTTTCGGTCCCTGTGTTTGCTGGGCTGCATGTAGAGTTCTTCCTTTTCATATTGGACCTTTTCCATGCAGAAAGTTCAGTGCTGCTCAGGAGTCTCAGCTGTTTGGGCCCGGCACTCTTTATACCAGACCATGCTCAGATTGGATCACTCTTTTTGTCGCGAAGCCACATGTGCATAGACTTCACTGCCTTGGTGTCCGGTCTAAATTGCCTTGGATTCGTTTTCCCATTGTTTGTGACAGCTCTGGCTAACCTGGACTTTTTGTTTTCTGCTCACAGCTTCAGCTGTTTAGATTTCTTGGTGTTGTCGTTGGACTTCATGAGTTGCAACTCGTTTCCTTCACTCCAAAGTTCTGCATACTCAGGTAGCACAGCGTTGACTTCTGGCCTGTCCTGATTGGGACTGGTATCCTTTCTGTCAGTGGTTTTCCAAACACATCTCGGCTTGCCACCGTCTTTGCACAGCTTTAATTGAATGGGCTCGGCTTTGCCAGTGCTAGAGCACTCACACCTTGAATTTCCGTTGCCAGCGCAATCGCATGCCTACCTGGACTCCGCAACACTACTCCTGGATTTTGCCCATTTGGAACTCCTGCTGTTCCCCAGGAGTTTCTGCAAGACAGGTTCTGCGGCACTGGTATTTGGCCTGACATGTGCAGGCCTTGTTTTCGCGCTGCTTGTGGCTGATAGTTCCCATCTGGACCTCTCCATGCCCACCCAAAGTTCCGCCAGATTTGAATTCTTGCTTCCTACCGTGGGCTTCACACACTTGGAGTTGTTTTTGCTCCTGCGAAGCTATTCCCACTATGGCTTTGCTGCCTTGCTTTTTGGCATCGCCTGATTAGAACTCTGTTTGCCTCTACTTGATAAAGCTTGTCTGAGCTTTTCTGCATTGCTCAGGTCCTTTGCACACTTGGATTCAGCACTTTCTGCTTTGCGGTTCGGGCAACTGACCTTCTTGTTGTCATCACGTTCTTTCGCTTGTTTGGACTCGATGTCATCAGCAGTTGGCATTGCAAGGGCTGATTTGGCTCTTTCAGTGCTTGACCTCTTGCACTTGGGCTTGAGCATGTTGATGCGAAGCTCCAGCAGATGCGGCTTTGCACTCTTTGTAACCTGGTTGCAATCTTGCTGCTTGCTGTGCTGAGTTTTGCCAGGACGGAAGATGAAAGTAGGGGCTATATAAGTAGCGGCTATAGCACATAGATATTTTGTACAAAAAATAGTTGGAACTTTTGAATTGAACTGCTGCTTCTATTTTAATGCTGAGGTACCATAGCACTGATTTTCACTGAACCAACGGTTTTGGGGTGCTATTGGAGGATCATTCAGTATCTAAATGGGGTGATCACGTGTGCAACCAAACCTCTGAAGCTTGAATAGGTCAGTAAAGCATTCTTTCATACTTGCGCAAACTTGGGGCATGGTTCTAGCATGTTCTAGCAACAGTCTGATATCACGCCGAAGAAATGAATTCATCATTTCAGATGTTTGTTTCTGGAAATTAGCAAACCCCAAAGAGCAATTTCCAACACAGTGGTTCAATACTCCTTCCCTTTTGCTTGCTGTTTTGGTCGACATTTCTCATCTAACTTCCATGATGCTCAAAGCGTGAAATAAAAGAAGAATGGCCAATAGTGGTTGAGCATAGTGCAGGATTGCCGACAACCAAAAGTTCACAACGGAACTCGAACAAGCGACATCCCAAAAAATAGCTTCTTTTCGAACATCGTGGGGGACACCTAAATATTTCTGGTGAACTATGTGTTTTGTTTGATCAATAGACCCCTTGAGGTCGCAAGGGAGTTCTTCAAACAGATTCCCTTATGTCGAATTGGAATCAATCATCAACAAGGTTGAGGATTTACCGATTTCACCGGAGACGAGTGGCACAGCGGCGCATCAGTAGCACATTAGTAGCACATCAGTACAAGGTGGGCCCCCAACCACTTATAAGTTGGTTTACAACTAAGTTAACTAGGGGCAACTACCAGTTACAGGGGGTTATAATCCAACTTATAACTACTGGTGGCCCACCTTGGAGCACATTAGTAGCACATCCAGGACATATGTCCCTCCTTTTTCGAAGGGGAAGCCTCGAGTTCTCTTTCAGGTACTGGACCTCCTCCACCCAGAACTACCGATGCTGCTACGTTCACTTGCCCGGCTTGGATCAACGATCTTGGCTTTCAAGGCGGGGCTGTTGGCAGATGAAGAGATCTGTAAAATTCTGCTTTGGGTGATGACTTTGAGGACAAATCCATGGCTTTCATCCATTTTCATCCGCAGTCCTTCCTGCATTTGATAAGAGTTGTGAGGATTCAATGGATTGACTCTCACTCACCCTACACCGTTGGGATGATTACCTATCATCTTGGGACAAACTCACCAATGTTTATAGGCTAATTGAGAGTCAAGGGATATATGGTAGTTTCTCAAAATAGAGGACCCCCCCAAATCATCCATCAACACTCATTTTTAGTAATAAACCAACCATAAATTTGGGGTTCCTAATTTTACGAAAGCATCATTTCTAATAGCTGTTTAACTATCATACTTGGCGCTTATCCACTATCGTTCACCATTATATTATCCTATTAAACCATGCTTAAGCACCACCATAGTTATATCTATTTTTCAAGCCATTTCACTATGGTTATCTATCATTTGCTTAGTAGTTACTCTATTGAGAGTCAAAGAAATATAAATCATTTGCCTAGTAGTTACTCTATTGAGAGTCAAAGAAATATAAATCATTTGCCTAGTAGTTACTCTATTGAGAGTCAAAGAAATATAAATCATTTGCCTAGTAGTTACTCTATTGAGAGTCAAAGAAATATATATATATCATTTCCCTAGTAGTCACTCTATTGAGAGTAAATTGAGAGTCAAAGAAATATATATATATATATATATGAGATACATACCATGAGCCCCAAACACCATCATTCTACAGGTTATAACCCATCTTTTGGAAGGTAAAAACCTACCTTTTTTAAGGGCGTTCATGTACCCGTTACGTCAGGAGTGTCGCACGGACTTCCTCCTGTCAGTGCTTGGCGATGTTCATCTGGACTTGTTGTGCCTCGAGCGGAACCGGGTCTTGTTGCTGCACGGTGGGCCCCCAACCACTTAGAGCTGGTGGTTTATAACTAATGGCAACCCAGGATTAATAAACCCCTGGTTGATTAACTAGGGGGTCACCATTTTAAAGGGAAACCAAGGCTTTTGGGAGATACCCCTTATTAATCAACCAGGGGTTTATTAATCCTGGGTGGCCATTAGCTTGACCGGGGTTAGCAGTTGCAGGGGCTTAGAGCCAAACTTATTTGGTCCACTTTGTATCGTATTGTATCGTGCAACTGACAGGATTATATGCATACAACCAACGTAACATATATGATATGTTTTTGCAGATATAATAGATATTAAGAGTGCACCTTGGCCCTCAATTATCCAAACGAACTGGGTGAAAGTCCCAAAATACTAGGTATTAATCCCAGAAGTGTAGGGTCATTGAGAAGTCAAGGTAGTTGTATAATATCTATATACCATAACCCCAGTTATATCATATCTATTTTCAAAGCCAGTTCACTCCAGTTATATGCATCAAAGCCAGTTCACTATGATTCTATCCACCATTTGCCTAGTAGCTCGCCTAGTTCTAACCCAACTTCTGGCGAAACGCTCAGAGGTTATATGATACATGGGTGTTTCTCAAAATAGGAGACCCCCCCTGGGTCGTCTTTAATATCAACCATCTATAGTACCAATTATTGTTGGGGTACCCCTGTTTTGCGAAACCACCATATGGTGGTTTCTCAAAAAATAGGAGTACCCCCCAAGTCATCCAATATGAACCACTAATGAACCAACCATTTTTAGGGGTCCCCTATGACTTGAGAGTCAGCACCACATGATGTACGTTTTTTCGGAGGTCAAGACCCCGGGTTTGACCCGAGGGGTCGGATGTTCACCGAGCAAGGGCGAGTTTGATGGGTTGGTATTGGTTGGTTATCACCCATCCCCGGATATGATACACGTGGATATATGTTTATATACCTTGACTCTTGACCCTCAATTACCCCATTAGAATGGAAGTCCCAAAATCATAGGTATTGATCCGAGAAATTGTAGGGTAGTTGAGAGTCAAGGTATACTAGTCGGTGGTTTTAATCATTGTTCATTTGTCCTAGTTTCAATACAAGATTGGTTGGTTGACAAGCATTTTTTCCTAGGGCCTGAAACACAGCAGGACATAGGGCATGTGCCAAGAAATAATGGCACCCCCAGTCAACCAATGGATTCCATTTGTAAAATGATCCTTAGCTTTGGTGGGGCCGATTGGTTACCCTATGGCCTGGCACAAACCCTACCAGTCACGATCACTATTTGCCATTAATTATGATCATTAACCAGTACGAACATAAACAGTGAAATGAACTAGTGTATATAGAATGAGTGATGTCAAAGTGCACCATGATGAACCACTAATTGTTGCCATGAGCCCCCAAAACCATTATTTTTATAGGCTATAACCCATATTTGGAGGGTTAAAACCTCCCTTTTTGCGGGTTTTTGGGGCTCATGGTGGGGTGGTGACCAACCACCAAGCAGTAATACGGATGGTTTCTATCGGTCAAGTAATTGTCGGCCAGGTCCTTGTCGCATGGCTTCAGCAAACTTGACCTTCAAACGTTCCTACTGGACAGCGGCACGTTTGCGGAGTAGTGGGGTCCACCCTGAAAATACTTGGGAGGTTGGTGGTTTCAAACATGTTTTGTTTTCCCTATTACTTATTTTAACAAAAAGTTGGTTGACTAATGTTAAAAGTGTACCATGACCCTCAAGGAACCCCAATCCAAATAGGTGAGCTTGTCCCAAAATGATAGGTATAAATCCAAAAATATAGGATCATTGAGAGTCAAGGTACTTGTGTGAACGTGTTTCTAATCTTGAAACTTGGGTGGGGACGCCATCGATTTTTTTAAAAATTGGAGTTCGGATTGACGCCCCCTGGAGTCATGTTGGCTTGTTTAGGGCGTCTTCTCTATGATTGTTAAACTTTTGTTTTTTGAGAAGGAACCAAAAAGCTCACTCACAGAGCGATAGTTTGTGAAGCTTGGGAATGGATCCATAGCCCCATCCTGTTCCCGGTGGGCTGGCACGAGATTGGGCCGCTGATACGTGTTTGTCAATTGCCTCAAACGTACAAGAACTAGAACCGTTTTCAAAAAAAGCTCGTTGCAAGAAACCTCATTTTGAGCATGTGTCGGTTCTTTTCTGCTTCCTTTGTTTCCGAAAGGCCTTTGGCATGGTTTCACCTTGGGAACCCTGATGCTACCTCCAGTCGATTAGATGGCGAGTATCTTTGCAGTCCTTTTCTCAAAGTTCAGCTGTTACTGAAGATTTTGAGGTTTTTTCGCCGTGACAATCCATGACAGTGAACTTTTAACCCATATTCTTCATGAATCTTGAGAATTTGCTTGGTTTTTTCTCCATGACAAGTATCTAAAAGCCCGTGAATCCCCTTCGTTTTTTCACCACGACTCCGCCCGTGAACCAAATTGGGGCCTTCCAGGAGTTCGCAGCTGTGGAGCTCTCGCCATTTCCTCGAAGCTTCGGTCGATCTGACTCAATGACGCCAGTCTTTGGCCTATCCCGTGCAGGCGTTTTCGCTGATTCAGCGTGCAGTGGGACTGAAGCAATGGAGTTTTGGAGTTCGCTTGACTTGAGAAACACCCATGACTTGGGGGTTTCTCAAGTCATAGGGGACCCCTAAAAATGGTTGGTTTATTCCGATAAATGACTTTAAATGGATGATTTGGGGGGTACCCTTATTTTGAGACCCATATGAACTTGAATTGCTTAGAAACGAACTATTGATTAAGAGACCAACCGTGGTTAGTCATGGTGAATTAACCATTACCATGGTTAGTAATGGTCAATCATTATCATTAACCAGTGGTAAATCAGCGCGCATAAGAAGATATCCATGGTCATTCATTAGAATTAAACAATGGGTACACAATATGAGAAATCAACCTATATTGAAGAAACCATTGTAAAAGAACCATTAGTTACCCATCAGTAATCAAATGATATACAGTAGTTCTTAAACCATTAGTGTTCTTTGATAACAATAGTTACATACCCATTAGTTATTAACTACCATGAGCCCCCAAAACCCTAAAAAAGGTAGGGTGTTACCCTCCAAAATATGCATTATAGCCTCTAAAAATGATGGTGAACTGGGGGCTCATGGTACTAGGGTTTTATATACCCCAACTACTAGGGTTATATAAACTACTATTGACTATAGTTATGAGCTACTAGTTATTCACTACAAGTTATTATCAACTACTAAAGTTACATACCCTTCAGTTATGAACTACTAGGGTTATTTACCCATCTGTAATCAAATGATATAGTTCTTCAACCATTAGTGTTCTGTGATAACAATGGTTATATACCCATTAATTAGTTGTTAACTACCATGAGCCCTCCAAACCATTATTTTTATAACCTCTATTTGGAGGGTAAAAACCTACCTTTTTTCGGGTTTTGGGGGCTCATGGTAGTTATTAAGTACTATAGTTATTATTCACTATTATTGGCTAGCCCGAGTTATAAATACCCACGGGTTATTAGCTATATACTAGGGTTATTTATATACTAGGGTTATATGCCCCTTGCGTGTCATGCCGCGCGATTGAAATCTCCGCTAGGCTCTGTCTTCTCATTGTTGGTGCGGACCTCGGATATCTCTCCCCACTGAGGAGGGCCTTGCCTGGTGGCGTTCATCCGAAGTGTGAAGTGAACTATCAGGGGATGCAGGATGGATGAACTTATTTTTAGTTCCACCTTAACCATCTGTTAACTGTTAACTTCCAACTTAAGTTGATACAACATAATATGGAAGTTAACAGAAGTTGATGGAAGTTAATAGATAATGAAGTTAATAGATGAAGTTAATAGGAGTGTGGGAACTTGTTTTTGGTTAAGTTATCGTTGATGGTCTATTTCAATACTCCTCGTTAATGTTTGATTTAAGTTGTTTATCTATTTCCGTTTCCATGATCAAAAAAGCCCTCAGTTCACCTCGTACTGATTGAACTACTTGTCTTCATGAACTGCCAAACTCTATCCCAAAGGCCGTTGTGAAATTGTGCTAAAAGTGTGTTGAAAAGGAGTCGACCCTAAGAACTCTTGATATAGTGCAAGAATCAGCAGATAAAGCCATTGCCACCCATCAGCAAGCAGCGATGGCCGATTCGAAACGTGGCACTCAGGTGGTGGCTTTTTCTTCTTTAGAGTCCTTGCTGTCTCTCCAAAGCTATGCTCGCTTGGCTTCTTTGGCACCTTGGCACAAGCTGCGAATTCTCAAGGGCATCCGCAAAGTCTGTAAGCACTGCATTTCACTGCCCAAGCATCAAGTATGTCTGTTGGTGCAGATTGGTGTACAAGACCGAGTGAAGGGGGTAGGTTTGCTATTTACCCCAGTGATTCTGATTGATTTCAGCCTTTGAAGTTTATGTACATAGATTTGTTGTGACTGCAGTGGGTCAACTCCTTTCCCAATTCCCCTTAATTAAGAATCAAGATATGGCAGTGGGTCAAAACCCCGTACCCCTGGTTCCCCTATCATTAACCATTGTTTTCCTTTATTATTGGTTGGTGATTATCACCCATTATTGATGGTTAATATTGACCCATAGCCATATGAACTGATTTCACTTCGAACAGAATTTTGGTCCAAAGGAATTTTTCGTTTCCAACTCTTGAGTTCGTGTTGTGTTTTCAGCGGCTGCGGCCAACACCATGCGGCCATTTTTTCTTGTTTGCGACTTGGAAGGTTTCTGATCAGGTAATTTTCAATCCTGAAATCCCCACTTCAACTCAATATAAATCTTCATTTACAGAAACATGTCCAAGATATAAATCTCAACTCAACTCATTCATAGGTATTTGTTCAATGATGTGGATATCCAGATCACGTGTTGATTAAAGCAAACATGTTTATGCATACAACATCAACATCAGCATATTATGTATATTACGTTGATGTCTTAGGACATAATATCAACATATGATGTTATATTTGAGAATATGCGATTATGTTACTCATAATATGCTATAACAATCTACATCATAACAACATACTATATGTTGATAACGTATTACGCCATAAAGAAAGATATCATAACGTGACATTGCGAGGATACAGATCCCTTGCATCCAGTAGCCTCGCCGCCCGAGGCTCCGGTGTTGGATCTTTTCCACCTGGACTTCTCGTTGTCGATGCAGTGCTCCTCACATCTGGGCCCATCCGCATTGCGCCACGGCACGTGACCGAGAGTGCCACCCCCTAAGCACCAGGCAAATGGTAATTACGGGAGTTGATCAAAACTGCGAACCCCCAAAAATGTTTGCTTTATTTCGATGATGACAATGACTAATGGATTGTTTGGGGGGTCGCCTACTTTGAGAAGCATCCATGCAAGCATATTTACATGGCTTACTTTTGGGAGTTCCTGAGTTCACATCCTAAAGACTTGGTGAGCGATGACCCCATGACACTCGGGCGACCCTGGCGACCCTGTGAGGATGATAGCGAGAACCAAAAGTGGGTTGGAAGATGTTGGAAGATTCCGTTCTCAGTAAAGCAAGCTTAATCAACCAAAGATCAAGCTCAGCAGGTGCTTTACTATCCAAAAATAGCAGCCACTTGGGAGGTTCAAACAAATCTGGCATCAATAAGCAACCATTCTCTTCAGTCTCATGTGTTTTTGTTCCACAAAAGTGGCCGTTCCAATTCGGATTCTCTCAATCAAGGGGGACAAAGCATGGTGCTTTGCCATGATTAGGTCAAAGCCTCAGGACATCTATGTGATACACAGGGCACGATCATCACTTTACCTTTCGCATGCTTGGAGGTACTTCAAAAATGGTTAGTTCATTAAGTTACTGAAAAAAATGGTTGGTTCATTAAGTTACTGAAAAATGATTCAAACATGGTTGGTTTTATTAGTAGATGAGGATTCATATGGGATGATAACTGGGGGTACTCCCATGGATGATTTCGGGCGACTTGAGAAACCACCACTTGACTATAGCAGCTCATTCCCTTGGTAACTTAGCGGTTCTGCGGTTCGAGTTCGGATCGTTTTTGCAATGTGGCGCCACTGAGGTTGTCAAGTTGCGCACGCTTTGGCGATCAAATGTTGACCCTGGACTTCTTGCATCTCGATTCTTTTCCGCCACTGCACTCGCTCGCTCGAGTGGACTTCTTGATTTTGATCCTGGATTTCTTTCACATGGACTTGGCCTCGTTTCTTCAACAGCATCTACGCTGTAGCAGCTCCATGTCAGTTTTGGGACTGGCACGTTTAGCTTCGTCGATGCTTGTTTGCCATTCTGTTCATGTGGGCTCACTGATATTCTTGCAATCCTTTGGCTATGTAGGATCAGTGGTTTTTGTCTTAGACCTTCTCAACCCTGGTTTGGTGATTTCCATGAGAAGCCCTTCCTACGTTGACTTGGCATGTTCAATCTTTGGGTTGGTTCGCGTGGCAAGTGTTTTCTTTTTGTTGGCCGTAGATGCAACAAGTTCTGGCTCTTCATTGCTGCCCAGGGCACTTGGTCGTTCTGAATTTGCCGTCCTAGTTTCAGACTCCCTACACATGGACTTCGCTTCGCCTTTGCATAGCTGCACCTGAATTGCTCTGTCGCTTCTTCCACTTGGCACTGTCTGCTTGGACTTGTCAGTTTTGATGCCTGACTCCGCAACTGTGGGTTTTTCGATGTTTCCGAAGTCTTGCGGTCGCTTTGGCTTGCCCTTGCCAATACTTGATCTTGTGAACACGGGTTTTCTGACGTTTACGCAATGCTCTTACCGCATCGACCTGGTGTTGTTGGTCTTTGGCAAGTTCAGTTTCGGTGAGAGTAGCATCCCGGTGATGGGCCGGGTGATGTTCGATTCGCCACTCTTCGTGAGAAGCTTTGCTCGGCCGGGGTCCGTACTTTCGATCTTGGACTTCTTAACATTAGACTCCGTGTTTCCAGTCAGAAATTCCTGTCAAGTGAGTTTGTCAACGCCTATGTTTGGAGTATCCTGCACGGGAAGCGCGTTGTCTACCTTGGACAGCTATGCTGGTGGGCCATCCTTGTTCCTGCAAAGTATGATGCAACTCGCTTTACCATTGTTTGTGTTCGATTCCTTGCATCTTGGTCTTTGCTCGCTTCCCCGACAAATTACTCGAATGGACTCTGCATTCTTGGTCTCCGGCGCGCTTCAAATGGCCTCTTCGCTCTTTGTCTTGGGTGAGGTACATCCAGGGTTGTCCCTTTTACTTCACAGTTATGCCTGTTTGGGCTTTACCCTTCTGGCCTTTGGCTTTGCTCATTCAGAGTTCTCCCTTTTGCTTCAACAGTTCAGCAGGCTGGAATTGCTTTCTTTGATCTCCGGTATTTCTCAAGTTGATCTGTTGGCGTTGGCTTTAGACAGGACTGCAATCGGTTTCTCGGTGTTTTTGCACAGCTCTTGCAGACTAGCTTCGACTGCACTTCCCTCTGATGCAATCAAAGTGGAATTATTCTTTTTCCTACACAATTCTGCATGTCTCGATCTTTCACTGCTGCTGTTTGGAGAATCATGTGCAGAAAATACGATGTTTACCCTTGGTTTTGCCCATCCAGGTTTCTCACTGTTCCTTCAAAGCGGCTCCCGTGTGGGCTTTGTTCTGCTGGTGTTTGACCTTGCTCATCTTAACTCCATGCCTTTCTCACAAAGTTTTTCTCGCCAAGGTTCACCCTTTCCAGTCATGCCCTCAATGTATTTTGACTTTCCCCCCTCTACACTTGGCTACATGGGCCTGGGCTCGTCATTGCCGACCCAAGGCTCTGCACGCCTCGAATTTTCACTCTTCATTTGCGACTTTACTCATTCAGGGAGTTCCTTGTTGATACGGTCACTCACATATTCGGAACTCTTTGTGTCCGTTTTCTCTTTAGCGAGACTCGATTTCTTCACATCGCTTTTGGCAGAAGCAAGCCTTGGCTCCTCGGTCTTTTTGCAAAGCCTTGTTCATTTGGACAGTGCACCTTCAGCACTTGACAGTGCTCACATTGGCTTTTCAGTATTTGTCCAATCCTTTGCACGGCTCGACTTGTGTCTTCTCGTAGTGGACTTCGCACATTTGGGTTTGTTGCTGTTGGCCCAATCCCTTGCCTGCTTGGGATCAATCACATCTTGTTTTGAATTCGCCAGCCTCGCTTCTTCCTTGTTGCTGAGAGCTACGTTCTAAGTCGGTAGTCCAGTTCCAGTGGTTGGACTCAGTTGTGTTGACAGCATCTCCTCACTGCTAGCTGTGGACAATACCCACCTAGGCTTGCCATCCTCTCTCCAAAGTCTTGCAAAGACAGAATTGGTGGTTCCAGTGCCAGATAGCTCTCATCCCGGGTCATCCTCTCTGCTGCAGTCTTTTGCTTGCTTCGGATTGCTTCTGTTGGCCTCCAGTTTTACACATGTGACTTCAGCCGTGTTGCTTCACAGTTTTGCATGTATGAATCCAGTGCTGTCAGCTGTCGGCATTGCTTGTTTGGGCTTTGTGATGTCAGTTCTGAGTTCCGGTCATTTGGACTCATCCTTCTCAGCTAGAAGCCTTGGACGTTCGGAGCCAACTACTTCTGTGCTGTTGGAAACACATTTGGAATTCCCGCTGCTGCTTCAACAGTACCAATGCATCGGCCCTTCAGCGTCAGCTTCTGGCTTAGTCTGTGTCGGATTTGTGTTCTTGCTCTCTGTGGTTGACTGGACACATTTCGGAAGCCCAATGTCGCTGAGATCTTATTCTTGTTTGGGACCCTGCATCCCAACGTTGGACTATGTTACGATGGCTTCTATCCTGTTTGTGAAATCTCTTGCTTGCATGGGATTGTCGTCTCTGGCGTTTGCGGAATCAATCAATCTTGGTTTCCTCCCTTCTTTGCAAAACTTCGCTTGTGCCGATTTGCTTGTGTTGGTGCTGGGAACTTCACGACCAGATTTATTGCCTTTAGCACCTGCTTATGCTACCATGGGATTCTCCTTGTTTTTGAGGCACAGCGCTAGACTAGGCCTTGCCATGCTGGTTCTAGATCCCAGTACAGTGGATTTGTTTCCGTTGCTACGTGGTGTGATGAAAGCAGACAGTGTTTTGTCCGTACTGGGGATGTCGCGGTTGGGTTTCTGCTTCTGCGTGTCGGTGACCGAAGCCACTCATATGGGCTCATCATCGCCAGCGCAATCACATGCTCACTTGGAACCCCTGTTGCCCGCACTGGGCTATGACCACATTGATCTCTTCTTTTCAGCAAGAGGCTTGGTTTGCATTGGCAGTGGCCTTTCGATCCTTGGCCTCACCCGAACTGACTCCGTCTTCGTACTGCCAGTGATAGACAGGGTTCATTTGGAGCCAAGCTTGTTGTTTAAAAGCATGTCGCGTTTCGAATCCAGTTTGCTCGTATTGGACTGCATGCATGTTGGTTTCACAACATTTCTGCGATCATTTGCTTGCCTCGATTCAGCCGTCTCAGTCTTGGGATCCTCCAAATCAGGGCTTTCACTGTTATTACTTGCTGACACATGGATGGGCTCCGTGGTGTTCTCAAGAAGCCTTGGCTGGCTTGATTTAGTCACGTCCGCATTTGGTTTGGTACATGCGGACAGTTTCTTATCAGTGCGTAGCATGGCAAAGGCTGGAAGTGTAGCATCAGCTTTTGGAATTGCTCGCATGAGCCTCGTATTTTTGCTGTTTGTTGTGAATTCGGTACACCTCGGATCTTCACCGCCGGTCCAATTCCTTTCAAGGACAGGGAGTGTGGTACTGGTTTGTGACTTTGCCCATTTGGAGTTCTTTGCGCCTGCCAGAAGCTTTAGTCGTGCTGGCTTGGTTCTATCCACCTTTGTTTTCGGTCATTTGGCCTCACCGCTGCTGCTTCGAAGCCTTGCTTGCTCGGAAAGCACTGCCTTACTCTGTGGTGTTGCATGCCCAGAACCTGCAATGCTTGCATTGGGCTGCACACATGCAGGGTTTTCCTTCCTTCTCAGAAGTCCTGGTCATCCAGAACCACCAGTGTCCTTGCTTTCTAGCCATCATCCAGGCTCTTCTCTGTCGCTACATCAACTTGCTTGACCGGATTTGTTGCTGTTGTTTTGCGGATTAACTCGCATAAGCTCAGTGTTCTTCTTATCCGTGGTTGGCTGTTCCATTCTGGGCTCCTCAATACCGGTGAGGTCTTCTGCTTGTTTTGACTTGACACTGTTGGTGCTTTGGCATTTGCACTGCGGATTACTGATTTCCCTGCACAATTTCGCTCGTTTGGAGTTGTTGGTCTTTATGGTGGGAATCTCCCGAGTTGACTCCATCTCCGTGCTACTGGTCATTGACAGTTGCCATCCAGATTTTTTCTTGCCATTGCATAGCTATGCTCAGTCAGAACCTCTGGTGTCATCGTTGGACTTTGCAAATGCTGCCTTGCTGATGTCTCCGCGGAGTTCCTCACAAGCTGCCAGCTCGCCGTTAGTCCTGGGAACTAGCCGATCAGAGTTCTTCTCTCTGATACCTGGATGCGCTGCGATGGACTCATCGTTGTTGTTGCACGGTTTCGCTCAACCAGACTTCTCCATGTTCAGTCTTGACTGTAGTCTAACAGACAGCGTGATGTCTCCAAGAAGTTCCTTATACATCGAGTCGCTGGTCTTAGTGTTGGGAATTTCTCGCACGGGCAGCATCTTCAGTCTGCCAGTGTTGGATGGATCCAGTCTGGGACCTCTCTTGCCTTTGCAGTCTCTCGCACGCACAGCATTGCTGCTCTTGACTGTGGATTTTGCACTCGTTGATTTTTTTGTGTCAGCCCAAAATTCTGTGCAGGTAGGACTTTTCTTACTGATTGCTGGTCTTGCTTGTTTGAGCTTTGTGTTTTCTCTGTTGGTGGTGGATACAGCTGGCCTTGACTTAAGTGTTCTTCTTCGAAGCTTTGCTTGACTTGATTTGCCATCGTTCGTTCTTAACTTCGCAAACCTGGGCCCCTCCTTTCTCGCGCATTCTTCCAGCCGTCTTGGACTTTCACCATTGTGTTTGAGCTTCGGACATGTTGGCAGCCTTTCGTTCTTACAGCAGCTTCTGCGGGCTGGATCTGTTGCTTCAGCCTTTGGCTTAAGCTGAGTTGGATTCTGCTTCTCTCTCTTTGTTGTGGACACCAGTCATTTCGATCTATCTGCATTCGCGCACAGTTTTGCACATCTGGACTTGGTCATGTTGGCAGCCGATTTCTCTGCCATAGACTTATCAATGCTCACACAAAGCTTTGCGAGATTGGGTTTGTGCCTTCCAATTCTTGATTTTGCTGATGCAGGCTTTTTGTTATCCCCTCGTAACCTTGCCTGGATCGAGCTTGTACTGCTAGCTGTAGGCTGTTCACGTGCCGGCTTTGTGTCCTCTCCATTGGTCATTGATTCATCCCATTTGGAGTTGCCGCTCTTGGTGAGAGCACATGGCAAACTGGGTTTTGTGATGTTCGTTTCGGACCTTCTCAACTTAGACTCAGTGCTTTCAGTGAGATGTTTCTCTTACCTGGCACCCGCAGTTAGTCTGTGCGGAAGCGTTCGGGTGGACTTTGCCTTGCTTGCATTGGGGAGTGCTACACTGGCCAGCTCGCTGTCGCTCAGGTATCTTGCACACTTGGGCTCGGTGATGTTTGCCTTTGACACGGTCCAGCTGGAGTTTTCATCACTCATGCGAAGTCTTGCAAAGACTGACCTTGGACTTTTGGTCTTTGGCTTAACTCGATCAAGCTCTGTCTACAGCTTGAGCGTTGTAGACAACGCACAGTTGGAACCAGTCTCTTCCCTGCAATCTTCCAGCCAACTTGGTAGCTGTCTTCCAGTGTTCAACTTTGAGCACCTGGGTCCCTCCACGTCTTCACAGTCCTTTGCTCGGTGTGGGTCAATTGTTCTGGCTTCGGGTCTAGGCCGCGCCGGTTTTGTCTTCTTTTCATCAGTGATGCAGGCTGCCACACTTGACTTTCTCCTTCCAGTGAGATCATTCTCTTATCTAGAATCACTTTTGCCTGTTTCAAATCTGGTGTCCTTTGGCTTTTCTCCGTTGCCTCGGAGCATGTCACAGCCGAGTTCATCTCCGCCATCGTCTGGGCAGGCGAGAATTGAATCTTCATTGTTGAATCTTGGCTCTCAAATTCTCGGCTTTTGCATTTTAGTGAGAAGCTGTGCTTGTTCAGGTTCTGCCACCTTGGTGTTACTTGCAAGTTCCATGGGTTTTTCTCTGCTCTTGCGAAGCTTTTCACACCTGGGCTTTGGACTTTCAGCTGTTGGACTTACAAGGCCAGGAAGTGTTTTCTCACCCTCGGTGCTTGCCAAAGTCCACTTGGAACCACCAATGTCAGCCAGGAGCCCTGCCCACTTAGAGAGCCCGATGCTTGCTTTGGAGATGGCAGCGATCGAATTCTTGCCGTTGCTGCGGGGTTCTGCTCAGTTAGGCTTCTCATCAAGTTGCATCGGTTTGAGCAGAGTGGGCTTTGTGTTCTCTTTACTTGTAACAGACTCAGCATGCTCAGACTCCCTACTGCTTCCCAGATCCCTTGGTCAACCAGATTTTGCAGCTTTAGTATTTGGCTTTATGCATGCTGCCTTATTGTTGTTGGCTCAAAGCTTTAGCCGTGTTGCTTCTGCACTTTCTCTCGTGGGCATGTCCTGGTCAAGTTCCTTCCTGCCAGCCCTTGACCCTTTCATGATTGAGCCTTCAACGTTAGTGCGAAAATATGCTCGATCAGCCTTGGCGCTTTTGACCTTTGAGTTTTCTGACATCGGATCGTTGTCGTCACTGAGGCAGTCCAGCCGTTGTGAAAGCTCCCTGTCGACGGTTGGTCTAAAATGCTTGGGCTTTGTCTCCTTGCTCTCTGTAATTGATGCATCCACCTTGGACTTGTTTTTGTTGGTCCAAAGTTCCACCCGAATGGACAGCGCACTTCCAGCCTCTGACTTCGTGAACATTGACAGTTTTTCATTCTTAAGATCAGTCGCGTGGTCAGAATCCTTAGTGCTAACGGTTGGAATCGGCCGAGCAGGCAGCGTTTCCTTGTTGCCAGCCATAGGCTTTTGTCACCTGGGCTCAACATCCTTTGCGAGAAGCCTCTCTCAATTTGGAGGCAAACTTTTGGTGCTTGACTTCATCAATCCAGGATTTTCGCTGTTGATGAGGAGCTTGTGCCATTTGGACTTGACTGTCTCCCTCATTCAAGCCTGTGACTTTGGACCATTTTTGTTTGTCTTGGACTTCTTTCATTTGGAATTCTTGGTTTTTCCAAGAAGCCATGCATGTCTTGACTCCTTTTTGCCTGCATTCAGCACTGGATATGCTGACTTCTCTCCGTCTCTACGTAGCTTCGGTCGGCTAGGACTTGCAACTCTACTCGCTGGCATCTTGCGGGTGGGATCGATCTACTCGCTCTTTGTGATGGATGTAGCAGCTCTTGATTTCTTGTTGTTTGTCCAATCTTCCACACAAGTCGGCTCGGTGCTTTCAGTTCCAGATCCTGCTCATTTAGGTCCCTTGTCTTCGCCACACTCTCCTGCACATCTGGGTTTCGCTGTATTCGCGTTCAATTTGGGCGGCATGTACTTGGGTTTGCCCCTGTTGTTACGGAACTTTGCGCGAGTTGACAGCAGCGTGTTGGCGTGTGGCTTAGCCAGGACTGACCTCCCCCTTCCAGTCTTGGCTTTTTCCCATGTGGGCTTTTTGGTGTTTGCACGAAGTTTCACCCGTCCAGAACTGATGCTTTCTGCTTTAAGCCTAGCTGACGTGGACCTGTTGCTGTCCCTGCAAGCATTCGCACATTTGGGAAGTGGAGTGAGTGTTTTGGGCTTGAACCGAACTGATTCGATCTTCTTTCTGTTTGTGGTAGGAATCGTATCGTGTGGTTCGCTCCTGTTTTTGCGATCATTTGGGCACTCAGGTTTGGCACTTTTCGTATCAGACTTCGCGACAGTTGGCCTTCCATTTCCAGCACAATCCCCTACTTGATCAGAGCCCGATTTGTCAATTTTTGGCGTGTGTAGGTTCGACGTTGCACAAACCATGTCCGTGATACAACATGTGACAATCGGCTCCTCTTTTTCAGTTCGCTCTTTTACCTGCTTAGACTTCGCTCCCTTGGTGTTAGACTTCATCAACATTGGACCTTTCATGCCACTCCAGTCGTTCTCTCGCCTTGCACCAGCAATGTTTCTGGTTGGCGTTGCTCGGTTGGGATTTTTGCTTTTGGTTCTTGGTGCAACTACTTTCGAATCATTGGTGTTTGTGCAAAGCCATGCTTGTTCAGAATCTGCAGCATTCCTATTAACTCTCGCACATCTGGAGCCCAGCATTTTGCTGCAAAGCTTTGCGCAAGCTGATTTTGCAGCTTTGGCAGTTGGAATTGCTTGAATCGGACTGGTCTCCTCGCCCTCTGTGATTGATGGCCGCCCACTTGACTCTTCATCATCTCTGCAAAGTCATTCACAACTTGGATCCAAAACCTCTGCTGTGGATTTTGGACATGTTGACCTGGCTTTGTCTCCAAGATCCTTCACTCATTTGGCCTTCACACAGCTCATCTTCGGACTGTCACGACTTGGATTCCTATCCTTGCTGCCTGTTTTGTCAAACACGTGCGTGGGCTTCTCAATGTCGGCAAGGTCTATGAGTCGCTTGGGTTTTGCTTTGTCAATGGTGAACCTTGGTACCTTGGACTCACTTATGCCCTTGCGTCACATTGCACGCCTCAGCCCGTCGCCACTGGTTTCTGGGAGGGTCACTGCTTCATGTCTGTCAGTTTTGGATTCTTCTCACGTGGATCTGTCAGTTTCGCTACGATCTCCCATGCAACTGGATTCAGCACCTTCAGCGTTTGACTTTGGTGACATGGCCTTTTCGATGCTTTTGAAGTCCTCCGCGTGTTTGGACTTCGTGGTGTTGGTAGTTGGCTTGAGTTGTCTAGGTTCATGTTTCTTGCCATCAGTGGCCGACGCATCAACTCCGGGCTTGTTCCTGCTTGTTCGAAGTCATGCCCGATCTGAATTTGCAATGTTGGTGCTAGATTTTTTGCATCTCGGTTTTGTGCTGTTAATCAGATCATTTGGCTGCACAGGCCCAAGTGTGTTGATGGTCGGCATTGCGTGAGCTGGACTGGTGTCCTTTTTATTTGTCATCGACGCTAGCTTCCTGGAACCCTTTCCATCTGTGCAAAGCCATGTTTGACTGGAATCGTTGTCGCTGGCATTTGATTTCGAGCATTTGGAATCCTCCCCTTTGCTCCAAAGCCTGGCTCGCTCAAACTTCACACTGCCTGTGTTCTCTCATGTGCGTTTGGGTTTCCCGCTGCTGATTTGCTATTCTGCAGCTGTGGACTTAGTGGCGTCCTTGCAATCATCTGGCCAGCTAGGACCCCTTTTGTTTGTTCTTAATTTTGCTGACCTTGGTTTCTTCTTGCCCCCTCAATCACCTGCAAAGACTGACTTGACAGTCTTGGTCTTCGGCTTGTCCTGAGTAGGACTTGTATTCTCGCTGCTGGCTGCAGGTAAGGTACAACTTGGATTTCCTCTTCCACTTCGAAGTCATAGTCGCATCGGTTTTGCAGCCTTGGCCTTTGACTTTGTCCACACAGACAGCGTGTTGTTTCTGCAATCTCCTGCCGCTGCAGAGTCTTCGGTTTCTGCCTGTGGCAGCGTTCGAACTGGTTTGGCACCCTCAGCTCTAGGGGCATGTCATCTTGAACCTGTGGTTTTCTTCAAGAGTCACTCCTGACTTGGTCTTCTTCTTCCTGTACTGAGCTCTGAAAACACAGGCTCGCCTTTGTTGCTACGGCAGCTCAGCAAGTTGGACTTTTCTGTCTCCATGCTGGGTTTGAGCCGCATGGGCCCGGTCTTCTTCCTCCCTGTGGTTGATGCCACGTGCCTGGGTTTTTCGCTTTTGCTCAGGACGTTCGGCCACCTTGACAGCGTACTGTCGGCTCCAAACATGGCAGACCTGGATCCACTGTTGTTTCCCCAATCTCTTGCATGCCTTGATTCCACGTCACCTGTTGCAGGACTGTCATGCATAGACAGCGTATTCTTGTTGTTTGTCTTGGACGTTTCCACCCTGGAGCCGTTACCGTTATCACATAGTCCTGGTCGTTTGGGTTTGGCCCTCTTGGTGATGGACATGGCCAAGGTGGGCAGCCTTTCGTTGCCTCAACAGCTCGCCTGTCTGGGCTTCAGCATCTTAGTCTTTGGCCTCACCTGAGTTGGCTCAGTCTTCGCTCTACCTGTGACCGCTGCAGCTTCCATGGGATTGCTGGTGCCCTCCAGATCTTACGCATGACCAGGTCCTGCACTGCTGGCCGTCGATAGTAGTTGGCCAGGTTTTTTCTTGTTTCTAAGGGAACCTGCGCATCTTGACAGTCTCGTACTGACTTTTGGAAGCGCTTGGCTTGGCCCATTGACGTTGACTTTGGCGAAATGTTCTCTGGGGCTATTTTCGTCACCAAAGAGTTCCTGTCGCTTAGATTTCTTGCTATCAGTCCTTGAACACACCTCCATCGGCAGCTCCTTGTTCTCACAAGGTTTGACATGTTTTGATTCCTCGCTTTTAGTCATTGGTTTGACCTGGCCTGGACTCGTGTTCCTTCTGTCAGTGATCGATTCGGGCCATCTGGGCCCACCTACGTCACCACAAAGTTTCGCACACCTCGAGCTTTCTGTGTTCGCGCTGATGAGTGCAACCCTGGGGTTCTCGCTGTTTGTCAGATCATATGCTTGCTTGGGATCTGCACCGTTGATCGCAGACCTTACCAGCTTTGCGAGTTTGCTGTTACCCAGAGGCTTTGTTCACATGGACCCACCATGCTCAGTTGTGGGAAAATGCCGACTTGATCTATTGGTCACACTGTCCATCATTGATTTCTTGCACCTAGGCCCCTTGCTGTTTGCAAGAAGCCTTGTCAAGACGGAACCTTCGCCTCTGGTCTCGGACAGATCTTCCCCAGACTCGCTGTTGTCCACCAGGTCGCTCGGGCACTCGGAGCTTTTGTTGTTAGCATCTGATGCAGTCAGCATTGGATTGTCCTTGTCCTTGCACTCTCTTGCTCGCCCAGGCTTCAGCATCCCAGTGGTTGGTCTTGTTCGTGCTGATTTTGTCTTCTTTCTGTTGGTTGCAGACACTTCTGCAGTTGGTTTCTTTTTGTCTGTGCGAAGTTGGGCGTGGTCAGATTTCGTGCTGTCTGCCTTTGACTCTGTGAAACTAGCAAGCCTACTGCCAGTGCACAGTTTTCAGCGCCTTGAATTCTTGCCTTCAGCTCTATGCGCTTCTGATTTTGGCTTCTTGATTCTTTTGCGTGGCCTTGTTCAATCAGAATCCTTGGCCCTGGTGGTGGGCATAAACCGATTAGGCTTTGTATTCCTGATGCCTGTCATTAGTTCGTCACATCTTGGATCGTTGCTTTCACTTCAGTCACTTTCTCGCTTGGAACTTGCCATGCTCATATCCCGGCAAGGGTACCTTGAACCTTTCTTGTCATTGCAGTCAGTTGCATGCGTGGACTTGGGGGCATTTCTGGTTGGTATGGCTTTCATCGATCCATCTCTGCTTGCATTGGATACGGCTTTGGCAGATCCGTCCATACTTCTTCGGAGTTCCGCCTGTTTGGGATTTGCACTGCCAGCTGCCCAATTTGCGAATCTCGATCTGTTCCTATTATTGCAAAGCCCTGCGTGTGTTGAACTCATAGTACCAGTTTTGGGCATGTCGTGCCTTGAGCCTGTGTCCTCGTTGTTTGTGGCAGGCATGGCAGCGTTGGAAAGTTTCTTGTCTTCGCAATCACACGGTTGAATCGGCCTGGCATCACTAGCGTTTGAACTCATTCAGCTGGGTTTCCTGCTTCCAATGAGGTCATCAGCACATGCAGAGCCATCAATCTTTTCATGTGGCCTCAGCAGGATTGGCTTAAGTATGCCTACGTCAGACCATGCCAAGCTAGGCTCCACGCTATTTGTGCACAGTTTCGTCCACATCGCATTGGTGCTGTTGGTTGCGGATTCCTCAAATATCGACCCCCCTCTGCCCCTACAATCTTCCGTCCAAATGGGCCTTGCAGCTTCTGCTGTCGGACTCCTTCGCGTGGGCTTTGTGTTCAGTCTGTCTGTGATTGATGGTGCTTGCCCAGAATTTTTGATGTCGCCCCGTAGCCTTGCAAGATCGGGCTCTGTGATTCCTGCATTTCGAAGTGAAAGCCTTGGCTTCCCAACGTTTCTCCGCGGTTTTGCTCACTTGTCCTTCTCAGTTCTGATCTTGGGAATTTCCTGTTTCGAACTTCCTCTCTTTGTTCCAGGGGGTGCTTCTCTCGATCTTTTGGTGTCCCTGCAATCTCTTGCGCAAATGGGTTTGCCTCTGTCGATGTTGCAAAGCTTCTACATTGAACTGCTCCTTTTGTTGCGAAACTTCGCGCGACCTGGGTTGCTGTTGCTTGCCATGGGAGCTGCAAAATTTGAGCTTCTACCGTTGGTGATGACTGGCTCAGCATTTGGTTCGTCCTTCTTTCTAAGATCTCTTTGCTGAACGGGGCCAGTGCCTTTGGCCTTGAACTTTGCTCATTTTGGCTTTGCGACTTTTGCACGATCCTTTGGCCGCCTGGAAAGTGCATTGTCGGTCTCTAGCTTTGCGCTCTGTGGCTCAATGCTGTTGTTGCATTCATTTGCATGCACAGGCCTTTCAGCCCTCATGGTGGGAATAGGAAGAATGGGCCTGGTGTTCTCTCTGTCGGTTGCCGATGCTACCTTGCTGGGCTTGCTGCTGTTTCTAAAGTCTTTTGGTTGTTTGGGTTCGGTGCTTTTCGTCTATGTCTCTCATGAACTTGGACCTTCATCATTTTTGCAACAACTCGTGTGTTTAGCTTTTTTGCTGTTGGTCCTGGCTAGGGTCAATCTGGGATCGTCTTTGCTGGTGTTAGGACATTCTACCCTAGGATTCGTGATGTCAGTGCAATCCTCTATGCATCCGGACCCGGCTTTATTTGTTTCCCAGTTTTCTCACATAGACCCACCGCCTTTTGTGCAACAGCTCGCTTGCTTGGGCTTCTTTGCGTTGGTCACGGGTGCCATCAGCTTTCAAAAGTCGCAAGGCCTCAGTGTTGTTAGCGCCGTGCATTTGGCATCCTTGTTGTTGGCCAGATCATTCGTTTGCCTTGGCCCGGCCCTGCCTGTGTTCGACTCGGTGAAGTCAGAATTCTTCCTTTCCCTCCGACACTTTGGACATGTTGGGTTTCCAGCTTTGCTTTGCGGTCTCAGCCGTTCAGGTCTTTCACTCCTGGCACTTGACAACGGAGTGGTCGATTTCTCGCTGTCGCTTCAAAGCTCTTCTTGCCTTGGACCCGTTCTGCCAACCGTGTCGTTTGCAGACGTGGATTTGCCGTTGCCATCACATCACTTCGCAAGATCAGCTTTATCAGTGCTCGCACCTGGAGTCGTGAGGGTGGGATCCAGTCTGCTGATGCTTGCTAGCGGAGTTTTTGGATCTCCAGTGTCTGTACGAAGTTTCATGCAGCCAGGCCCGACCCTTTTGGTTTTTAATTCCTTTGCGCATGTGGGGCTTTTATTGTTCCTCCAAAGCTCTGGGTGCATAGACTTTCTCCTATCTGCAGTTGGCATGTTGTGCTTGGACTTTGTATATTCTCTCTCTGTGACTGACGCCTCTACTCCTGATCCTTTGATGCTGCTCAGAAGCTTCTCCTGATTGGGTCTGTCGATATTTGCTTTCTCGTTTGCCCACTTTGAGCCATCACTTCCTTTGAGAAGCCTTGCTCATGTCGGTCCACCTGCCCTTGCGCTGGGAATGTCGCGAATGTCTTTCTCGCTCTCAATTGTTGGCTTCTGTCACATCGATTTTTTCTTGTTGATTCAAAGTATGAGCCACATTGGTTCCGCAGTGTCCACCCTTCAATTTGCAACACCGGACTCCTGCACTTCTGCAAAAAGCTTCAGCCGTTTGGACTTGGCGCTTCCAGCATCAGAAGTCAGCTGGTTAGATTTCCTGATTCCTTTGCGAAGCCTTTCGCACTTGGCTTCAACTGTCTTCATGGTAGGTGTTGCGTGCTTGGAAAGCATCCCATTGGCGCTAGATTTCGGCACAGCTGACTTTCCTCTATCTGTTCAATCCTTTGCAAAACCTGGCCCTGACTCGCTGGTTCCGAGCTTCGCGTCAGCTGGTTTGCCTGTGCCGCTTCAACATCTTGCAAGGCTTGCCCTTTCTGTGTTGGTCTTGGGGATGGCAAGGATAGGATCTTTCTTGTTTCCAGTGGACAGTGCCACTATGGGCCTTCCACTGTTGGTCCACAGTTTCCTCCGTTTCGGATCAGCGACCTTGGTGCTGGACTGCGGGAGCTGTGGGTCGCTTGCGTCTCTTCAAAGCCTTTCGCACTCGGGTTCTGCACTCTTTGCAGTGGACGCATCGCTGGCAGACCTGTCATTTTCCTCAAGGTCTTTTGTGCACCTCGGCCCTGCACTGTCAGCATTTGACTCTGGAAACCCAGACCTCTTCGTGCCGTTGAAGTCGGTGGTTCGATCAGATTTCTTGCTTTTGGCGTGCGGTATCGCATGGTGTGGTTTCGCATCGTTGCTTTTGAGTGCAAGCAATCTTGAACTGCCATCCTCTGCTCATAGCTTTACCTGCTTGAACTTTCCGTCGTTTGTGCTTGACTCCTCGTCGATGGGTTCTTCGCCATCGTTGCAAAGCTGCACTCGCACTGAACCGTTGATTTTCCTCGTGGGTTTGCAGCAACTTGGCTTCGTGTCCTTTCTGTCGGTGATTTCAGCTGCACCTTTGGGCTTCTCTTCGTCGCTTCACAGCTTTGCTCAGCCGGGCTTGGCGGTGCCGACATTGTGTGGCAGCAATCTGGACTTCCTGATGTCGCTCCTTGGCTTGGATTGTTGACCATAAAGTTTTTGGGAAGGATAGTTTACTTAGATACAAAAAAATCGGCATCAGTTGCCAATAGATGCCAGTCCAATGGTGGAGAACGTAGTTCCATGATTTCTGCAAACTTCCACGGTATGTCTCAAGGCACGTGACGAAGTAGTGGCATCACTACATCCATGAGAAGAACATGAGCATTACTTATATCAGCATTAAGCATTGCTTGTCAGCATCACAGAAGCATTGATCAGCAATTTTAAGTATTACTTTTAGCGTCTCAAAAAGCTTGCCGCGCAATCTGAAGCACGAAGCGTCAGGTTGCGGAGTATGGCCTGCCTCAACTTTTCGCTCCCGGTTTTTGGATCTGTCACGCTTGGACCTTCATCCTCCGTCTCAGGCAGGCTGCTGTGACATCACGTGATGCGCGCAGTGGCTGCTGCAAGTCATGGCACTCTCCGGCCCTGTGACAGGTCCAGCGCATGTCGACTTCCCGGTGTTTCTGAGGAGTCCCTCCCGTCCAGGACAGGCACAGGTGGAGCTTGGTGCTGTCCTCACTGTAGGAAGGACATGGTGGTTTCTCAAGCTAGTTTGGGAACCCCACAAGTGGTTGGTTTATTGTTATAAATGCTGGATAAAGCTAGATGATCTGACATCCCTATTCTGAGAACCCCTCACATACTGCATCATACTCCTCAGTAGAGTTATACCTGGGCACCAGCCAAGTTGTTTCGCCGGAGATGGGGATCCTCAACGAAATCTCTCAATTGTGCTGCCCTTGGTTTCTGGTCATGATGAGCACCATGACCATCATCCAATCACTGCCGTATCTCTTCCAGTTGATCACTTGTTAGCCTGTCCATGTTGGAATGGAAGGATTGGCGTAGTGCAACGCAAATTTACATATGCTGCTTTGCCTAAATCATCGCAAATCTAGGAATATCACTTGATCGTATGAGGTGACGATGTGAGGCATGTTGTGAAGAATGTGAAGTTAAGTTATCAAAGAGAAAGATTAGCTGCAGGACATGAAGTGCAAACTGCACAATCTCAACTCTGGAAGTCGGAGTCCAATATAGTCCAATCATGTCCAATCCGAAACTACCGGCAATCATTCTTTCGGACCACCAGTGCCCGAATCAATGTTTGGATTTGGATCAGGAACCCTTCCGACGCCCCAGCTGTGGTCAGGATTTTCACCTTCAGCCGTGATGGAAACTGCTTTGGGCTCCTTCATGTTCTTGCGAAGCCATATGCACATGGATAGCAAAGCATCGGTATGGTCACTTGGAGCAAGCAATACACTGAGTTGATGTGGCAAGACTGTCAGAGATAAAGTAAATTCAAGATAAGATTCAGGTAGCTCGAGATGCTAGTCTTGCAACAGGAATCTTTTGGATC
Organism: Symbiodinium kawagutii; assembly: GCA_009767595.1. Classification (NCBI taxonomy): domain Eukaryota; class Dinophyceae; order Suessiales; family Symbiodiniaceae; genus Symbiodinium; species Symbiodinium kawagutii. Next base: position 73,290 of record VSDK01008373.1, read on the forward strand.
GCTCCAATTTGCATCAGAACCTGGTGGCTTTTTGGGATGAGCGAGTTCACAACTGCTAGCAGTTATAACAACCCATGAAAAGCTGTCATGCCCTTAGAGGAGTCCCTTTTCGGCAATGCTTCGAATTTGGGGATGTGTTTAAAGTCAAGGAGATCAAAACATTGATTCAGTCAGATTCTGTCTTTCACAATTTGGAAATTTGACATATCACATTGATTCAGTCAATGACTTAGAAACTTTTAGAAACCATGGACTTTCTTTTGGTGGCTGCGTCATTGACTGAAGCAATCAATGAGAAATCATTGACTTTCTCAGATTAAGTCTTTAGAAACCTTTAGAAATACCATTGACTTAGAAACCAACTTAGAAACCATTGACTTAGAAACCTTCAGAAACCATTGACTTAAAAACCTTTAGAAACCATTGACTTAGAAACCTTTAGAAACCATAGAGGAATTCTTTTGCTGGCCATTTCTAAGTTTGTTTCTGCCTTTCACCGCGGCTGGCTCTCAGGAATGCATGGCATGTGGCTTTCTCGCTACCTTTGCAACAGCTGGTCCACCTCGGTTCTGGAGCGTTGGTGCTCGGTGCTCTACAGGATCGGGGGACGGGACATGGCATGGTCGATGGCCCTAGCTTTGAGCTGTGGTAGTTCATGTGGGAGTTTTGCACGTTCATACGGATGTTTCGTACGCATTCATGTTCATATTGTATATATACAAATTAACCTATATTGTTTATGTTGCTGCTGTCATTCTTGTTGTTCTTGTTGCTGTCGTGGCTGCTGCTGCTAGCTCTGATTGGATGGCACGTGCTGTTTCGAAGTGGAATGAAAGGCCTTGCAGAGCGGTTTTTATTGAAAGGACTCGCTAGTTCCTGACGCATCCAGGGGTGTCTTGTTTCAAACCTCCGAAGAATTCTTTTGTTCCTTGACTCTCAGCCTTTCCCTATATATTTTTAGGATGAATACCCATTATTTTGGGACAAACTCAGCCAAATTTTATGGGGTTTCCTTGAGGGTCAAGGTAATGGCACATGGCTGTGATCGGTCTGAGATGGGCACGCTGGGTTTGGCTGTTGATGCCTGCGAGACTCCGTTGCGGAGAGTCCCGGGGGGGCCGGACTCGATCTCGCTCGGCTCGATCCGTTGGTCGCTGAACGATCATTTTCTGAGCCCGGCGGGGGGCAGAGTCTGGTTGGTGTTTTGATTGTGTTTTTTTCCAAATGGCTAATTGTGGGTCAAGCACTTAACCAACCAATAATAGTTGGTGACTGGTTGATAATAAGGTATAATAAGCAAACAATAGTAGGCGATATACAGCTATACATGGCTATGGGTCAACATAAACAATCAACAAGGGGGGATAATGACCAACAGTTTCATATAGGGAAAACAATGGTTAATGATAGGGAACCAGGGGTACAGGGTTTTGACCCACTGCCAAATGTGATTATTTCTCCCAAATGGTTGGTTGACTTGCGCATGTTTTTCATGACAGGGTGCTGAGAAACCACCAACCAGTGGCGCAGGGTATTGATTCCGAAGTTGAACCAACACGATTCGTCGATTCGATTCGTGGTTCCCAGTGGTGTCGCTCATGGGGGGGTGCTGCGCAGCTTGGCATAGCATCTTAAGCTACAGAGGTCGAAGGGAAAACCTCGGATCATGATTCAAACAGATGGTGGTTAGCCTGATGGTTAGTAGGGTGGTAAGTATGGTGCTTTGTATGGTGGTTAGTATGGTGGTTTGCACCTATGGCATTGATCAAGTGATTGCTACTCTGAAGAGGTTAGACATGGTGAGAGCCCTCCTTTGTTGATGTTCTATGACCCAGGGATTTGTCTCCCCCTGAATTCGTGTGGAGTCCCCGTCGTTGCTTGAGATTCAGCACAGTTGATGTACTCTTTGCCGGGAGCCGTGGCATGCCGTTGACCCGACCGCTCCGATGCAATGACCATCAGCGTAAGCCTTGTAGATGCCCAACCATCCATACATGTTGCGCCAATGGCATTTCCGAATCCCCAAAACTCATACAGTAGCCCTCGTCGCTCTGCCTGAAAGCCGGCCACAGGCTGCAAGTTCGCTGTTGGCACTTGACACGGCAAATCCAGGTGCATTCGCTGTGTGTTGGAACTGGGATCGTAAAACAGCTGTGTGGTTGATGGAGATTTTTTCTGTCGGCGCCGGATTTCTTTTGCTTGGTGGTTTTTTGAGCATGTTTTATTTTCCCTAGAAATCGTTAATTAACAAACTAACCAGTAATTACAGGGAAAATAGATTGAAACCATTTGTTGGACTAACCTTTCCATCCATTTTCCCTAGTAATCATTAACAAATTATGGTTGGTTGACCAATCTTTTTCGTAGGGGTTGAAACCGCCAAGCAGTCTTGCGACGTATTGGTTTCTTGGTTGGATTCTCAGCTGTGTCTCTCTCCAACACTCGGTGGTTCGAAGACCACATAAGGTGACCTCGTCCTGGGAACTTATGAGGAAACTCATGAGAAAATGATGGTAATTACAACTCCTGGGAACTCATGAGGAAACTCAACAAAAACATGGGAAGTCATGGGAAAGTTGGTGAGGATGGTGTGTTTTCTCCTGACAGCCACGGTGATGTTTTGACCATTCATCTGCTGCAAAGTGAGAGACAAAACCTCAAATCACACCACCAAAGACGTTTGCTCAGCAAAGTGCCAACACAGATGCTACGCAGCCACGTCCAACGATCCGATGATCCGGGGCAAAGGTTTCTTAGCATGGGAGCCGTTGCCTGACGTTGCCAGTCGCCAACCATTTCACTAAACCTCCAGCGAAGGTATTAGGGAGAGCCTCACGTACCATGAGCCTCCAAAACTATTATTTTTATAGGTTATAACCCATATTTGGTGGGTACAAAGCTACCTTTTGTTGGGCTTGGGGGGCTCATGGTAGTACCTCCACTTGCTTGTGACTTGGATATGATCAACCAACCAATCCAAGAGCAAGTCATTTGATTCCTGCACTTGATTTGCTACCTGTTGGTGGTTTCTCAAGTCATGGGGTGCCCCCAGGTATCATCCAGTTAACCATTCATAGTAATGAATTCCAACCATAACTTGGGGTCCCCAAACTAGCTTGAGAAACCCCCAGAGCAGCAGTTGTTTAACCACTATTGTTGGTGATGATCCCCTATTCTTCATCCTTTTAGTGCCTTATTGACATGGCTTTAGCCACGGTTTCACATGGTTTCACTCGATGAGTCAATAACCAGTTGGTGATACAGTTGTTGTTTATGTTTTTTATGGTTGGTAGGTCCAACTGGGAGCTTGATGTGGGGGGTTCTGACGCCATGAACTTGGTAACCCCCAAGGTAGTTCTGGTTGGTTTATTACTACAAATTGTTGATTTACAGAAAAATAACTGGGGAGACCATGTAACTCAGGTTGATGTAACTAACACCATGCAAACAAAGCCCAAACCACTACTACTATGGCTTCAGAAACACCCACGCGACCAGTTGAGGTGATATATTTTTTAAAAGGTTGGTAGGTCCAATTGGTAGGTTGATGTGATGCAACTCAGCTTGTTTTCTCCAGGTTTGGCAACTTCAGTGAGATCGGTGAACTATTTGGGTTTCAGCCCATCCGCGTCCTGCTCATTCACGTCCGGGCCCCAGGCAGCCGACTAAAGAAAGATTTTCCGCAGCTTCCAGGGGGCACCAATCAAGATTTGATTTGAGTTCGAAAAACCTTCGAACTCGGTAGATTTGATTCATTTTGATGCAAAGCTAAGCTTAGAACTAACGCCATGAAGTTCTATCCATCCTACCAGTGTGTCCCTTGCCGGTGATTTTCTTGTTTCTTGCATGCTCCTTTTGTGGGTGAAAAGTCGCTTTGGGAAACTCCGAAGTCTCAGCATTCCCGGATCCTAAGTCCTAAGTGGAAAAGATTTGTGAAACTGTATGAAATCATTTGAAACAATGCGACAGTTTCTCAAGCCAGCAAAGGGGGCCCCCCTCAATCATCCAATCTTGACCATTTGTATCGTAATAAACCAACATCCAACCATTTTGGGGGGTCCAAAAATTTTTGAAAAACCACCATGTGGTGGTTTCTCAAGTCATAGAGGACCCCCAAAGTCATGGTTGGTTGATTACCATCAAAGACTATGAATTTGGATGATTTACCACAAAAATGGTTGGTTTATTACTATTAATGGATGATTTGGGGGTACCCAATTTTAAGAAACGACCATTTTATGTATTACCAATTTTAAAAACTATTTTATTACCATAAATTGGGGTAACCCCCAGCTATTAAGAAACCACCATGTCAACGAGTGAAGCGACTTTGGACCAGCGCACGGCACGAGGATGGGACCCCTTTTGTCTACGAGAAGCTTGGCACGTGTGGCTTCTTCATCACCGGTGCTTGGAATGGTACGTGCCTGGCCGCGAGACGTGTGGACCGGACATCCAGGGACGCTGGGGCGACTTCCAGACCTTGATCTAATCAGTTCTTCAAAAGTTGTCTGGTTGGTGGTTTCAATGGGTTATGACCATTAGTAGTGGTTAATCTTAAGGGATAATAACAAACAACTATGGTTAAACAACTACTAGTTGGTGGTTTTAACCGTGGTTTATGACCAGTAATAATGGTTAATAACAGGGATTACTAAGCAACTATAGTGCTTAAACAACTAGTGTTTGGTGGTTTCAAACATTTTGTTTGTTTTCTCTAGGATAACAATTGGTTGGTTGACTCATATTTTTCTATAGGGGTGGTTCAACCACCAACCAGTTTTCTTTTGGGGTCACCTTCTTTCTAGCTGGATGGAGCCTGTAACATCCTGTGCGAGACATGCTGAGACGTTGCGCTTTTCTCGATGAAACTGAAAGTAACCAATAGAAACTTATAAATATCCATAACTATGCATGCAAATTCGCAGAAGAGTTTGAACATATGGCTGTGGGTCAAAACCCTGTACCCCTGGTTCCCCTATATGGCTGGTTATCATCCCCCATTGTTGGTTGGTCAATATTGACCCATAACCATATTAAGATCTTAGTCACTTGTCATGTTGTCAGTTGAACTTCGACTGTTCGTTGTGAGGTGCAGACTCATCGCTCTTGGCGCCCGACTCCTTCCACTTGGGATCCTCCTTTTCAGCTCGCAGTCCCTCAGCCACAGACCGTCCACCATGATTCACTGAAGATTGGAGTATTGCGTTGGATCTGCGTTGAATCTACGGTTGGTACACTTTTAGGTTGATTTCTTTTTCGATCTAAGATGATCTAAGTATACCTTGACTGTCAATTAGTTTTATCCTATTACCTTGGGACTTTTACCCATATTGAGGGTCAAGTATACATCAACTTATTCCTGACTCTCATCTAAGTACTCCTCGAGTCACCAGGTCCCAAGGACTACTCAGAAACTGAGAGAACTTTGGGTTTCAAAGTTGGAGTTTGACAGGCTCAGTGAGAAATTTGGTGAGTTTTTCCACTTTTTTTTCACAGTGAGATTCTGAGAAGTCCACAGTCGAGTTGTTTGAAATCTCTGAGGTCTCTCACATTTGGAGTTGGCATCGTTCGCAGTGAACCTTGGCCATCTTGATTTGTTGACGTTTCTGCGAAGCTGTTCTTGACTGGAAGCAGCTGCTTTTGCATTGTACCTTGCAAACATAGGTCCGTTGCTGCTTCCACAAAGTCACATGTGCACCGCATTGCCAGTGTTGATCCTTGGCATTGCATGCTTTGGCCTTAGTTTGTCAGCCCTCGGAGCTGCACACGTGGGACTCTTGGTGTTCTTGCAATCCTTTGGTCAACTGAACTTCACAGCTTTGGTCCCTTGCGCATCCCGTTTGAACTTCTCATCGTCCTTGCGTCACCTCTCTTGGATTGAATTCCTCCTGTTGCTTGTCGGAGTGAGCAGTTTGGAACCAAGTTTCTTGGTGCTGGGCCTGGCCCATGTGGGTTCTTTGGTGTTTCTGCGAAGTTTTTCATGATTTGGACCTGCACTTCCAATCGTCACGTTTGTTCACCTTGATCTCTTGCTACTACTCCACAATTCTGCATGCCTTGAACTTCTCGTTTTTCTAGTTGGATCTGCAGCATCAGACACATTGCCTTCGGCCTTAGATGATTACCAGCTGGGTTTCGTGCCATTTGCACAAAGCCCCGCAAGGCTTGAACCTGCGACTTCAGTTGCTGATGGTGCTTTAGCTGGCTTCTTTTCGCCTGTACAAAGTCTTGCATACTTGGAGCTCGCCCTTCCAGTTGTAGATGCTGTAGCACCTGGCTCAGCAACGTTGGTGCAAAGTCTCGTGTGACTTGGATCCTCTGTGTTGGTGTTTTTGGCAACAAATCTTGGTTTCTTCTTTTCCCTAAGATCCTTTGCCAGATTGAGCCTCTCAGTGTTCACTCCAAGCCTATCTCGAACGGAACTGTTTTTGCCCGTTTTGGACTTTTTTCAGATCGGCCCTCCAACGTTCTTGCACAGCTCCGGTCAATTGGGTTTTGCCGCATTTACCTATGACTTCATGCATGTGGACTTTCCGATGTTTGTTCGGGGCTTTGTATGGCTTGGCTTGTCCTTGTCCGTTTTTGGGGACTGTGCGCACGAGTCAGGAGCAGGGCTGCCTGTGGTCCAGTGGACAACCCTTGATCCATCGCTGTTGCCAAAGAGCTTTGCACAACTTGGCCTGGCATCGTTGGCATCGGGCTCCACACACATGGCCTCGAGTTTGTCATTGCAACATTTCTCACGTGTGGCCTTGTCTTTATTGCTGCTAGGTGTATCTTGCATAGACTTTCAAATGCCTGCATTGAACACCGTTCTGTCAGATTTGGTCGTGTCCGCCAGATCGTTCGGTCAACTTGGATTGCCATCGTCAGTTGCTGATGCTGCATGCTTGGACTTCGCGTTGTTTGTGCGGAGCCTTGTTTGTCAAGAACCTGCTTCGTTGGCATTTTTAGTAACCAACCTCGGATTTTCTCTTCCATTGCAGCAGTTTGCTAAGCTTGCACCACCTCTGTTTACCTTGGGGCTGGCCCGCGTAGAGCTGCCACCCTTCGCCATTGGCAGTTCACACATTGGAAGTTTGGTGTTCCCCAAAAGTCTTGCACAACCAGATTCAACAGCCTTGGTTCTGCTATGTGCCACTATGGGCTTTTCCATTTTGCTGCACCACTTTGCTTGCTTGGCTTTTTTGGTGCTTGTTTCCGGCATGGTGTGTGCTGGCCTACCCATATTCATTTCGGATGGCGTCAACCCTGGCAGCTGTGCGTTTGTGCAATCATCTTCTCGACTTGACTTGGCTGTTCCAGTGTTGGACCTCGGGTACTTTGCTTCCTCGCTTCCTGTCCGATCGCTTTCCCATTCTGAACCCGTACTGCCTGTCTCTCACCACACGGAAACTGACCTCCCGGTGTCTTCGCGGAGCATGGCATGTGTTGGCTTCTCAACCTCCATGGTTGGACAAAGTCGCTTAGGTCCTGCGTTGCTCACCCCGAGCTGTTCGACAACGGGATTCCCATTTTCAGCACAAAGCTTTGCCAGGCTTGGATCAGTGCTGTTTGCAGTGGACGGTGCACACTTAGAACTTCCACTCTTGGTGAGATCTTCCACACACGTTGATTTAGTGCCGCCAGCTTTCCTTGAAGTATCCTTAAGCAGCTCACTATCACCCAGGCACTCTGCATGAGCAGAATTCTTGGCATCGTTAGTGGGAACCAGTTGCATTGAACTTTCTTTGTTGGTGCCGGGCGGCTCGTATTCAGAGCCATTTATGTCCTTGAGGTCGCTTTCATGTTTAGATTTCTTCGTGTTGCTCTTCGAGCAAGCTTGGTTGAGTAGTTCGATTTTCCCACGAAGTTTGGCCTGCGTTGACTTGTTGACTCTTTCGCTTGGCTCGTGTCAAACGGGCCTCGTCCTTTCACTCTTGCAGAATGCTCAGATGGAATCCCCATCCTTGTCACAAAGCTTCGGTCAACCAGACGGGGCTCTGTCCATTGTTGATCTGATTGCAGTTGAATCCATGCTGCCGGTGCGTTCACTCGGATGTGTTGACCTCGTCATTTCAGTCTGGGACTTCGGCAACATGGCTTCACCTATGCTTTTGAAGCAACTCGCACGAGTCGGCCTGATGGTTTCAGTGCCTGGAAAAGCCAGTTTCGCCGGGCCTCTGCCTGTTCTTGACTCTTTCCACCTGGGACTCCTCTTGTTGATGCACAGCTCTGGTCAAGTGGGATTTATACTTTCAGTCTGTCTTTTCCCACATTTGGGGTTACCACTTTTCTTAAGGTCTTTATGCAGATCTGACTTCTTTGCTTTCGTATTTGGCTCCTCGGCTCTTGGACCTTGCACACTATCCATTCTGGACGGGGCCTTGGTCGGGTCTTCACTTTTGATTCAAAGCTTCGCGCATCTGGGGCCAGCACCTTTGACCGTCGATTCGACTGCAATTGACTTTTCGGTGTTGGTACGATCCTTCGCGTGTATGGACAGCGCCTTGTTGGTTTTCGATTTTCAGACTCCTGATCTACCAGCTTCATTGCACTCTTTCGCATGGCTAGGAAGCCCAGTTTCTGTTGTGGGCGTTCTCCGACCAGATTCGAGCCTGTTGCTCGCTGACTCAGCAGCTCCTGATCCTTTGTTGCTTGCGCAATCCTTTGCACATTCAGACCTTGAACTTTTTGTTTTGGCATACACATCATGTGGCTCATCCCTGTTTTTGCACAGCCCAGCTTGTGTTGGGAGTGGACTGCCGGTACTGGGATACAGCTACCTCGGCTTGATGTTGCTGACATTGGACAGTTGTCATCCGGGTAGTTTTCCGTCCCTGCACAGCATGGCTCATCCAGGATCTGCGATTTTCGTTCTGCAAGGATCCAAATTGGACAGCTTCTCATCCGTCAGAAGCCTCTCATGTATTGGTCTTACTGTTTTTGTGTTTTTGACCAGCGCACTGGGATTTTCTTTGTTCTCGCACAGCACTGCAAAGGCAGAGTCTTCCGTTTTGCTTTTTGGAATGTTGTGGCATGGCTCTGTCCCACCCGTCATTAATATGGTTCCTTCGGGCTTTAGTCTTCCATTGCAAAGCCCTGTTCGCATTGCCGAGTCGCTGTTCGCGTTTGACTTTGGAAACATCGATTCTTTTGTGTCCTTGCAAAACTTTGCTCGTCTCGGCTTCCTTCCATTTTGTTGTGGCCTGGTTGTTGGAGACTTTGTGTCGTTGGTTTTGGATTTCTTCCATCTGGGTTTCAGCATCCTGTCGCAAAGTCTCAGCCACTTGGGCCTCGCGCCCTCAGTTGTGGATAGCTCATTCCTGGGACTTTCCTCCTCAGTGCGGTCCCCTGCACACATGGACCTAGCTCTGTCGACCTTCGACCTTGCACACATTGAGTCTTTGTCACCAGTGAGGCCGGATGGGCAGAGGGGCTTCCCCAAATTTGTTCGAAGAGCGACGACTTTACGCATTGATGGAAGTATGGGGGGAGAACACGGGTGCCTCGACTCTTAATTACCCTATATGTTTGTATATTTTTGGGATTCATACCCATTTTGTAGGCAAGATATATTATCTTAAAACCCTAAGCAAGATATCCATATAGTATCTCTCCCAACCCTAAAATATATGATTGTTTTATTGGGATTACCCCATATATTTCTTTATTTTGTGACTTTCACTCCCATTTTTACGGGGTTTCCTTGAGGGTCAATGTGGAGGTCTTTGGTTCGTGATCCTTCAACCGTTGCACTGTGCTGTGCGTCAGCATGCGTCAGCCGTTGGGATGGCGTCACCGGGAGACCAGTCGCTGACAATTTCTTCAAGCTTGGGCACCCTACCATCAGCAACCAGTAACGGGCCCCTAAACAGATTTTACCTTGCCACATATGGGTTATAACTCCTGTAAAATGATGGTGTTTGGGGCTCATGGTAGTTAGCAAAGTTGGGTTAGGGTAGCTACCACTTCCGGTAGAGATAACTATAGTTGAATGGCTTATGAACCAACATTTACCCTCTGGTAAACTGACATGGCTGGCTGGACATTTCACCATTTCAATGGATGATTTTCCAGCCAGCCGTTTTAGTTTACCAGAGGGTAACTATAGTTATCAAAACTTGGTGGAAAAGAAGTTATCACCCTTCATTCAAGAACCTTGAAGCTTAGTAACCATATTGACCTAACAGTTCAATGACCTAGGACTACAGTTCATAACCCTTATTAATGAACCTAACAGTTCATAACCCTTATTATTTGCAGTTCAATGACCAATCGGTTGCCCCACCTTGTTCTCGAATCTCAAAGCTGGCGATCCATCGCTGAAAAACTGGCAGGTCATCCATGTGCGTGGGCAGCGCGATTTCTTGCGTGCCAAGCTCAGGGTTCATGTAACCAGCTGCGTGAATCAGCTTGGTTCATACTGATGGGGGGTTCTCAAATTATGATACCCAAAAAAAGAGGTTGGTTTGTTACTATCAAATACTATAAATGATTTGGTTCTCGAAATGGGTGTTTCTCAAGAATAGGGGCACCCCAAATCATCTAGTCATTAAGCATGTATAGTAATAAATCAAGCATGTTCAGGGCTCCTTATTTTGAAAAACACCTAAATAGGGAACCCAAAAATGGTTGGTTTCTTTCTATTAATGCTTACTGATGGATGATTGGTTGGGTCCACTCTGGCTGCAGAAACACCCATATCATGAGGTATGATACTGCTATATGTTTAGTAGATCTGTCGATAGCTGGTTGGTGGTTTCAAACTGTTTCACCAGTATCAACAAATGATGAACTGATTGACTAATATTTTTTTAGAGGGGTTGAAACCACCAACCAGGTAATATGATCATTGTGAACCATGCCTAACTACCAGTCACTGTTGCTCTTGTGTTCACTATTGAATCACTATTGATCCTGGTTGAACATAAATTGACAGGAAGAAGTGCAAATAATTGAGGAGTTTCTACCACGTTTGGGGCACCAACCAGCCCTGGTCAAGAATATCCTGTGTGATCCACACTCTACCGAAGCTTTGGCAAAGGACATGTTTTTCAAGTACATGGATTCTTTCTTTGAACAAACCCAACGGTTCGGTTGCTGCAACAACTCAAAGAGACATAATATGCACTTCAAAGTTCTGTGGCAGCTAGGCCACACGCATTAGGTACGGGAGGTACAATAACAAGAGACACTCAAGAACACCATCTACAAAAGCTTTCCATAAAGACTCTTTGAGAACCTGTAAGCAGGGTTGGGAGAGATAATTTGCAAGCAATTTCTGGAGTGTGATTGGTAGTCCAATTCCTTTCATCGATTACGCTCGGAGTTCCGAAAAAAGCTGAAATATCAGTGTCCAGCTATTTTTTCCCTGATCTACTCTCTACTTGGCTCTACTTTTCCAACTACAGTTCTCTTCCTTCTGCCCTGTGCTCCAAGCACCATGTGCAAATGGCGCCTGTCAGAGGTAGGCGCACTGCGGCACTGCTTCCCCGACCATCTGAGCAGCTGAGGCGTGCGACGTGATGTTCGGCAGTCGACTGTCGATCTGTGGATTGGCAGCAGTCTCTTGGATGCACAGTCAGACAACCAAAGTAGCTGGTTGCCAGGATGAGCAGGGTCCCAGGTAGATTTTCCAGCAGATAAACATAAGCGGTTGCCCAACACAGCTTGCAGCTGCCCCCAACTGGTTGTTGATGTTGGTTGTTGGTTGCTATAGCTGTAGCCTTGTTCAGATAGCGGCAAATGATAGTCTATGTGGCGAGCTGGGTCAATATTAATGAACCAACTCATGGGAGATAATCACCAACAACGTTAGTGGGAAAACAAGATTAGTGATAGGGGAACCAGTGGCACAGGGTTTTGAACCAGAGCCATATGGTAATTCGTTGCTAGTAATTTGGCTCGCATCACTGGACGACCGTTGCCAAGCGCATCGCAGCAAGATTTTGGCCGGTTGGTCCAACAGTGTGATCGCCAACAAGGGAAAATCTAATGGTAGCAACGCTGCGTCTTGGTAGTTCTAGATGGTGATGGTGGCAGGTAGTAGTGGTGGCAGTGGTAGTGGTAGTGGTAGTGGTAGTGGTAGTGGTAGTGGTAGTGGTAGTGGGAGTGGTAGTGGTAGTGGTAGTGGTAGTGGTAGTGGTAGTGGTAGTGGTAGTGGTAGTAGTAGTAGTAGTAGTAGTTGTTGTTGTTGTTGTTGTTGTTGTTGTTGTTGTTGTTGGACGAGAAAGAGAAGTGGCAGTAGCACTAGCATGGAGCAGGAGAAAGAGAAGTAGCAGTAGCAGTAGCAATGGCACTAGCAGTCCCAGTGGCAGTGTCAGTGGCAGTAGCCGCGTCGTGGTGGTGGTGCATACTTTCGTTATTAATAGTCTGTATGTTTTGTTTTTTGGTGTGTCATATTCGTTCTTCGTCTTGTTTTTCTGGCAGTTTTTCTTGTTGTTGCTGATTGCTTGTGTTGTTTCTGTTGGCAGCATTGCAGTATTGAGCTGGTGCTTCTTGTTTTTGCTTTCCTTGTACGCCGGGTTATTGAGCTTATTGTCGTTGCTGCAGTTGTTCTCTTTGTATTTGGTGTTGTTGTTGTCGTTGTGGTTGTTGCAGTTACAAGTTGGTTCATCCGCGCCAATCAACTATAGTGATATGGTGGTTTCTCAAAATAGGGGTACCCCTAATTCATCCTTCCTTAGCCATTTGCTATACTAAACCAACCATTCCTTGGGGTCATTTTGGGTCCCCTGCTTGGAGAAACCACCACATTGAAATATATTCACCACATCTGGTAGTTACCCCAGTTACTAGCTTCCACCATGAGCCTCCAGTTCACCATCCTTTTTACAGCTTATAACCCATATTTTGGAGGGGTAAACCCTACCTTCTGAAACGGGGCCCGTTACTGGTTGGCAACCAGGGCCCACCAGGGCCCACCGTGCCGCCCAGGTGGGTTCCTCGCCGTTGCCGCGCTCCTTCGCCCGCTTGGACTCGAAACTTTCGGCCTCGAACTTTGTGGGTCTCGGCAGTTTGGTGTCTCCAAGGAGCGGGGAGCCGCGGCCAGTGGGCGGATCGTGGATCTACCCTGGTTAGTTCGGGGTGCCAATGGTTTACCAAGGGATGATTATTATAAATGGTTTATAGTTCTTACACTAGTCACTAGAAACTATAACTGCTTGGTGGTTTTAGACATTTTTTATTTTCCCTATTGATGATTAACAAGCGGTTGGTTGGCTAATATTTTCTACAGGGGTTGAAACCACCAACCAGATAACCTTTATCGTTTTCACAAACCATTTATAGTAATCAACTAATGTGCGTACCAATGTATACCTCAAGTGATGTACATTGGTTGATTACTATCATTGGTTTATACAAAAGATGATAACTGTGGGTTCCCTGAGGATTTGAGAAGCAATCGCATGAATACCTTGGCCCTCAAGGAACCCCCATAGAAATGATTTTGTTTGTCACAAAACGATACATGTTAAGCCCAAGAATAGAGGGTAATTGAGAGTCAAGGCATCCAATTATGTATCATTGATTGTTTTAGAGTGTTTAAAAGCATTTTTCAATATTTGGTTTTATATTATTTGAATATACAACAGAGTATTTTTTTTATCTCTCTCTCTATATATATATATATATGTATTCTCATTTAGATGCATATATACATAAATGTATATATATATACATATACATAAATGTGTGCATATATGCCCCCCCATATTTGTTCTTTCACAGAAATATATAGCATTTTCTGCATACAAAAATCTATAAGAATTCGGATCTATACATTTTTATCAGTCAGTACTAGAGTGTGTCACATTACAGGAATCCTCATCAGTGACTTTGTCCCTCTTTGTTTGTCACAGCGGACATTGTCAAACAAAGGAACATTTCCCTCACATTTACAACACCCAACTAGGCATCCAATGGAAGCAAGTCCATTGTATTTCCAAAGTTTTCGAGTATGCGCCAACCAGCCATACTTATTTCACGTAGTACTGGCCACACCTTTTCTAGACATGCCCAATCCACAGTAGGCAGATATGGTAGTTGAACTGAAGCCTCAAAGATGAAAGTTGTGCGATCTGCTGATCATGTTTCGGATGTAGCGCTGTCGATGGCACCAACCCCATCGGTCATTGCCAGGAGTATGGCTCGCTCAGGGCTCGCAGTCTCGATCTGTGGGCTGTCTAGCACCGATGCATTTTTGTTTCTCCTGGCTGAAGCAAAGCTGGGTTTCTTCCTTTCAACCCGCAGCTTCGCATGTCCAGATTTGGCTTTGTTGGTGGTACACGAAGCCGCACTGGGCTCGATTTTGCCTTTGAAAAGTCTTGCTTGACTTGGTCTTGCGTTGCTCGTCTTCACTTCAAACACGCTGGGCCCTTCCTCATTCACGCGCAAGTATGGTCGTCTTGACTTGGTAGTCCTTGTATTTGGGTGTGCCCGGATAGAAAGTGCCATGTTCATCTTAAACTCTGCTGATATGGAATCTCCACTGCTTTCAAAAAGCTTTGGACAACCTGAGTTTGTTCTGTTGGTGCTTGATTCTATTATGTTCGATTTCACCATGTCAGTGCGCTCTCTCCTCCGCATGGGTTTCGTCACATCATGTTTTGACTCGCTTCACATGGCTTCGGTGATTTTACCCCAAAGCATGGCTTGCGTTGGCTCCTCGGTGTTGCTTGCTGGCACGGCTTGCTTGAGCTTCATCCTGTCCGTTTCGGGAGCTGTAAAACCTGGCAGCGTTTTGTCCTTGCGAAGCCCTGCACACTTGGGGTTTTCAGTGCCCTGGCAGCCAGGTGGGAACCCAGGTGGATCATGGCAGCGAAGCACCAGCAATGGGAGATTTCATCAGCCACTATCTGGATATAACTAGCGTTCGAAATAGTGAAAATATTCACAGAAATCGGTTGTGAAATCTGAGATTTTAGCTCGTTCTGCTGGTGCTTCTCCGACATTTTTCGCAACATTTGGTTTTTTCAGCTCATAAAAAAAACCCAAATTTGGTGGTTTTTTATGCGCTGAAAAAACCAACTTCATCTGGGACTTCAGCTGTTTACATCGCTGTTGATGGCCTGGGCACTGGGCACTGGGAGAACTCCATGGACTGAAAAAAATGATGAGCCTCGGAGCCAGGATAGACATCTAGGTGGCTGTGAGTGTTTCTGAAGCCAGGACTAGGGGAAATGGTTGGTTTATTACTATACCCTACCCTTCCAGTTCCCTCTATAGTAGGTAACCAAGCCTAAAAAACCATGGTAGAAACCAGCTGGTTACCTACGATTACGAGGTAACTGGAAGGGTAGGGATAAATGCTGTTGATAGTGATGATTTGCGGGTCCGCTATGACTTGAGAAACCACCATCTATACTAATTGATGATGAAACCAATCACCCAAGATCCATTCATATCTATTCCCTACCCTTCCAGTTGCCGATTGATAGTAGGTGACCATGGAACGCCAAGTAGGGGTGGTTTCCTATTATAGCTGAAAGGGTAGGATGTTTTTTTAGTTCCCAAAACATATGGTGGATAGAATTCTTCGTTGAAATCAACTGTTGTATGGGTGAACTCAACGAAAGATTAACATGGTGGAAAATAGTTGAAACTGCTATGAAGAATTACATCCACCATATTCTTTCGATAATTTATCTGCCAGTATGGGTGAACAACTCATGGTGAAACTGCGGCAGATTTTCACGGCTGTTGAAACTTCGTTTCTGTCACCCTACCCTTCCAGTTACCATTACCCAGTGGCTCCATGCATGGCATATTTACCTACATTTACCTATAAAATGACCCATTTATGTAGGTAAATATGCCAAAAGCATGGAGCCACTGGGTTATAGTAGGTAACCAACCCCAAACAACGAGCTGGTAGAAACCAGCTGGTTACCTATGGTAGCTGGAAGCCAAGGGTCAGGTAAGCAGCTCATAGTTTCCACTGTTCGTTCAGGTCGATGAGACCGATGACCGTCATGTTGTGACTAGGAGCGGGTACTACCATGGGCAACCACTAAGCGGCCCCTAAAAAAGGTAGGTTTTACCCTTCAAAATATGGGTTAGAATCGCTTAGAAGATGATGGTTTTCGGAGCTCATGGTAGTATATAACTAGTATTCTACCAGTAGTATACCAAGATACAATCATTATTTGGTATACTAGTATTGCCAGGCACACAACAGTATCCTACGCTGTCATAGTATACCAAGAATTGATTTGTTCAAAGATGGCAAAGGATTCTGGTATATGCCTAGTATTCTGGTAGCTAGTAGTATACTAGTCATCGTCAATCTTGGATTAAGGATTCGACTTCAAAGATGGCATCACCGAACAAAATACTTGTTTGTCACATGTATTGATACAATTGGTGGTTTCTCAAAATAGGGGTACCCCAAATCATCCATTATTAATTATTGATAGTAATAAAGCAGCCATAACTTTGGGGTTCCCTATTTTGAGAAACCACCACTTGATGAATATTGAATTGGAAATGATTGGACGGACTCTACAAGGTGGGCCCCCTTAGCTAACTTGGCTAATAACCAGGGTAACTATAGTTAAATGGCTTATTAATCAACTTATAACCACGGGGGCCCACTTGGTATTCCAATTCTATACCACTGATGGCATCACTTCCACGATCACGCACTGAATTCGAATGTGTTCCGAACGATGAAAGATATGGCAAGCTGGGTCAATATTAACCATCAATATTAACCAACAATAGTAGGGAAACCAATGGTACATGATGGGAACCAGGGGTACAGGGTTTTGACCCACAGCCATATGATCAGCACCCGGACTGTGACTTGTGCGCCGTTGCTCCTAACAGCCTAAGCATAGTTAAGATTATTTTCCATGATTGACCATGATTAACCTGGCTGGTGGTTTTTTTGGCACTTTTTTCCCCTGAGTAATCATTAACAAATGGTTGGTTGACTAATATTTTTCGTAGAGGTTGAAACACCAACCAGAAACCATTGGTACACCACTGTTTTGACATTGTTGAAATGTCGACTTTGTCAATCCTTGATGGAAGATCGCTGTGAGGCAAGAAATGGGATCCACTTAAATGCAGATGTTTGATTTCGCCCTGAATTGTACGAGTTTCATCGTAGCAAATGGCTTAAGTGGTGAAGATCTTTGAATCTCCCATGAGGAAAAGAGCAGTGCTCAAAATGAGCGCTCTTTCGCTCAGCCATACTAAATATTTAAGAGAAAATTTCTACTCCAGGTGTATTACAAAAGGACGGTGGGAACGTCATAAGTCGGTTTATCAGCTATTCAACCACATTTGTCTCTAGCATCTTTGCTTACACTAACCATTTTCGACCATGATTCATCATGCTAATAGTTCACCATATTTCACTATGCCAAGAATTCACCATGCCGTTCAACCATTTAGTTACCACATCATGCGGTCAACGCGTTCACCACAGTTCAACGGATCTAAACGTGAACGCAGTCACTGGGCCTACAGCGGTGCCGGACTTTTTTCCCAAGGCACTGCTGTTGGAAGTGGGTCACCTTGGATCTCCGACCTCATCGCGGTGTTTCCAGTGCTTGGCCTTGACGCTGTTGGTCGCTGGAAGCTCGGTGTGCGTTTCGCGGTGCGGGTGGAATTCTGAAGCCATGGGGAGGGCCGCCAGGGCTTGGTGTGGTTAAATGGTTGGAGTTGAGTGCTGGAAATGGTTGATGACTTGGACCCGGGGTACCCCGTCATGACTTCAGAAACAGTTTCCCATATGCCCTTGACTCTCAGTTGCCCTACATTTTTGGGAGTCATACCTAAGATTTTTTTGGACTTTCACCCATTTTTAGGAGGTAATTGAGGATCAAGCTAGTCAAGTGATTGTTTCTCAAGTCATAGGGGAATCCCCAGTCATCATCCTTTACATTCAGCATTTATAGCCATATAAACCATATATATAACTTCGGGGTTCCCTATTTTGAGAAATATAACGATGAAACTCAAAATGGGGCACCATCAAATCATCTCCGAGTAGTTTGTTTCAGATGATCACTGGGTGAGGTGGCCCCCAACTTGAGAAATGCCCGTATAGTATGGTGATAAAGTGTCCTGTAAACGGATATTCAAGACTATTCAAGCGTCAGTTCACCCTGTACTCCCAGCTCCCGCATCATCAATCAGGCTGTCTTCCCTATGAAATTGTTGGTGATTATTCCCCATGATTGGTTGGCTAATATTTGACCCAAAGCCATATAGAGCTGGATATAGCTGGTATATCCCCTACTGTATGAAATTGTTGGTTCTTATCTCCTATTGCTCGCCACTAACCATTGGTTGGTTGGTTAACTGCTTGACCCATAGATTCATCCAAACTCGTGCAGTCGTTGGTGGTCGTACCGGGAGCCATACTTGAGATCCATGCGCAAGTGCTGTCTCTGCACTTTCTAGGCCAAGTTTGATGGTGATATTTCCCGGCGCAAGGAGAAGTGTTTCACAAGACTATGATGTTAACTGCTTGGTGGGTTGATTCACATGTTTCGTTTTCCCTAGTAATCATTAACAAATGGTTGGTTGATGAATATTTTTCGTAGGGCTTGAAACCACCAACCAGTTAAGGACTAGGATCATGACTGATAGTGACAATTTGAGGATGATTGCAATCGTGACTATCAGATGCTAAAAAGGAGAGAAGGACCGGTGGTGACCAGGATTGGTGCAATTACGGAGTAATTTGATGAGAACCACAGGGCGGTGGCAACCACAGTCAAGTTGAAGAATGATGATGAATGATGATGAATGATGATGAATGATGATGATGATGATGAATGATGAATGATGAATGATGAATGATGAATGATGATGGATGATGATGATGATGATGATGATGATGATGATGATGATGATGATGATGATGATGATGATGATGATGATGATGATGATGATGATGCTGATGCTGATGATGATTTGTAGAACTCCATAGCCCTGGTTATTTGCACCCAAGTTCTTGACAGCTGAGGAGCTGGAAACTCTGGCTTGTCGCTACCAACCCTTAACGCTGGCCACACTGACTTCTTGGTGTCACTTGGTGGCTGAGGTCATAGCTTGCCCCAGCAAAAGCGACAGTCAGGAAACAACTCGGAAGGGAACACCCCAGAAAAAATTGGCAAAAACTAGCAAGGAAACAGCTAGGGTCAGTGAACAGCGAGGTTGTCTAAAAGGTTTACCTCTGTCCGAGCATCGGACTTGAACTTCGAGGCAAACAGCATATAGTTGTGTACAAAGATTTGCTGAACTCGTTTCGAATAGAGTTTAGAGGATACTTCCTCTCTTGATATCAGTGGACACATTTTCGTTAAGGCCTGTGGATGCTCATGAAATGCAAGTGTTTAGAGCGGTCGAAACAATTGGTTTTGCTTTGCACAACATTTTGTGCAGTGGCAACCATGAGCCCCAAAACCATCATTTTACAGGTTATTACTTATAACCCATATGTTGGAAGGTAAAACCTACCTTTTTTAGGGGCCCCGTTACTGGTTGCTGATGGAAAGGGATAAACATGCGAAGCATCAGAGACAGCAGAGTGGGTAGCTCTCCTGTCCCAAATTCCTGAAAATCCCTTGTGGCAACTTGTGGGGGGCAAGGCACAGGTACTTGAGCAGGAGAATGTATTGGACCAAATGTGCAGATGTGTCGAAGATGAGATGACTCCCGGGTCACAAGATGTGAGAACATTTGAAGCAAATTTCAGTTCTTCGATGGGTTTTCATCATTTCAGCTCTGCCCAAGGTTCACTCGATCTTCTTCATATCTCGACTCAGCCGTGTTCAGCCTGGATCTCGTAACACTGAGCTTCTCACTGTCAATACACTGCTTTGTGCGCATTGGGCCTATGCTTTCCATCGCAGCCCAAAGAAATTGTGACTTTCTGATGTCAGCGCACAGCTTTGCGACCCTTGACTTGTCCGTGTTCATCTCCGGAACAGTGCGAATTGAAGACTGCATGTTTGTTTTAGACGCAGTCGCACTAGACTTCCCGTTGCTTTTCAGATCTTTCGGTTGTTTTGACCTTGCTGTGTTTGCATTTGGTGATTCTGTGCTCGGTTCCTCGTCATCCCTCCGATCATTTGCTTGTGCCGGCTTTTCGGTTCTGCTCTTGGGGCTGTGCAGCATTGAATCCGTCCTTCCAGTGTTAAACCGTGCGATTGCCGGATTCTCTACGTTCGTCAGATCTCCCGCATGAATTGGTCCTGCTCCCTCCATTCTTGATGTTCAGGTGGGTTTTGCATTTCCAATCCACAGCTTTTCTTGTTTAGACCCGATGGTGCTTGTTTTCCTTACAAGCAACCCAGGATTGAGCACGCTATTGCACAGCTTCGCAAGATCTAGCAGTTCAGTGTCTCTTTGCGGATTAAGCTGTATTGATGTGCCACTCTTTTTGATTGAAGTGGGTGAAGTTGATTTGTTGCCGTCCATTCGTAGCTTCGCTTGGGCAGCCTTCGCGACGCTTGCACTTGACTTCTCGTCTGCAGGTTTGCTGCTTTTACTCCACGAGCTTGCCTGTTTGGACTTGTTTTCATCAATCTGCGGCGCATCGCGGATTGGATTTCCGCTCTTCGTTCTTGTGACGGCCAGTGCTGAACTGTTCGTTTTGCTACACAGTTCTGCATGTCTGGCTTCTGCTGCTTTTATCTTGGACTTGGTTAAGGCGGCTTCCATGCTGCTTCTGAAGTCATTTTCGTGTCTGGGCTTTGCATTATTGACTTCTGAGATTGCAGACATTGGCTTGTTGCTGTCTACGCAAAGTTGGGCCTGAATAGACTTTGCAGCTTCCGTTCTGGGAACCAGCAGATCAGGTTTGGTCCTATTACTCTTGAGCGAAGCTCATATGGGACCTCCAGTGTTTCTCAGGTCCTCCTCTTGTATGGGGCATTCACTTTCAGCTCTGGACTTCATAAATATGGGGCTGACTATGTTAGTGCGCTCCTTCGGTCGTCCTGGCTTGACACTCTTGGTTTTCGACACAGCAGCTAGCCTGAGCTTCTCCTTATTGCTTCAGCAATCCTGCAAGTCAGGGTCATTCGTACCTTTGTCTGGCAAGGGCAGATTTGATGTTTTGCCATCAGTTTCGGATCCTTTGCATTCAGGTTCCCTCCCGTTTCTGCAAAGTCTTGCTCGCCCTGAATCCGCTTTGCTGGTTTTTGACCCCGGCGAAATCGGTCCGCCGTTGCCTGTGAGAGCCAGTGCCCATTTAGGCCTCCCCTTGTTGGTCCTTGGAGCGGTTCCCAGTCCATCCCTGTTAGTTCCTGACCGTGCCCATGCTGACCTGTCTTCGTTTGTCAAGAGCCTTTCCCATTTGGACTTCGTGCTGTTGGTTTTTGAGTATTCACATCTTGGCAGCTCGACCTCGTTGCAGTCTTTTGCTCACCTGGAACTGCAGATGTTGGTGCTTCTCTCTACGGAACCTGAGTTCTTGTTGCCTCCAAGGAGCTTTGCAAAGCTTGGGTCCTTGGCTTTAGCGCCTGGCAGTGCGTGAGCAGACAGTTCGTCATCCGTCCTTGCTGGTGCTACGGTCGGCCCATTTGTGTTCATCAGGAGTTTTGCAAAGTTGGGCTTTGCGGTACCACCATTACAACTTTGCCACATGGACTTCTTTTTATCTTTGAGGTCTTTGTGCTGCCTGGAACCTTCGCTTCTTGCATTCGGATGGGTTTGCCTAGGTAGCGCACTCTTGGCTTTGCACACAGCCGAAGTGGGAAGCTTCGTTCCGACCGACAATCTTGTCCAAACTGGATGTTCAACCTTCGTGGTCAATGCCGTTCACCCAGGGTTCTCATCATCTCTTCGTAGCTTCTCTCGTACCGAGTCTGTTATGCCTCCGTTTGACCATGGCAACTTGGAATTATCCGTGCTGCCAAGACAGTATACCTGTTTGGACAGCTCTGCGTTAACCCTTGGCATGTCATGTGTGGGTGAATCAATGCCTGCGTTGAGCAGTGCACATGTGGGTCTGTTGCCATTTCTGCATAGCTTTTCTTGCCTTGGACCCGTGGTTTCTGCCTTGGGTTTTGCCCATGTGGCTCCAACACTTTCTGCGAAGAACCTCGCAAGACCCGGGTTCGTGCCTTCGGCTTGCGGAGTCTGCTGTATTGGTTTAGCTCTGTTCGTTTCAGCCTCAACTGGACTGGGATCCAGTTTCTCTCTCCGAAGCTTTTCGTGGATGTCATCAGCAGCATCAGTCTCTGACAGCGTTGATTTGGACTTCTTCCTTTCAACACAATCACCTTGTAGAGTGGGCCCTTCATTGTTGGTAAACGGGATACTGAGAATTGAGACTGTCCTCAAGCTCAGTGTCACTGGTGCTTGCACTTTGGGACCATGCTTGTCACTTCGATCTTACGCATGGTTTGATGGATCGTTTTCGGCCAACGATTTCAGTCACGTTGGATTCTCACTGTCGCTGCGGAGTTTTGCAAGAATTGACCTGAGCGTGTTTCCCCTTGGACTGTCACGTACCGAGAATTTGGTTTCGATCGTGGACTACACCCAAACTGGTTCGATTCTATTGGTGTTGAACAGTGGCGAAGTTGAATCAGCGATTCTTGTGGTTTGCTCTACAAATCTTGACTTTCCGTTGCCCCTGAAGAGTTCCTCCAGACTCGAACCTGCTATGTTTGCCATGCTCTTTGCACCCATGGGCTTGTTGCCTTCGCTCCGAAATAGCGCTTGTTCAAACAGTCCACTGCTGATGCTTGGAATGGGTCGATCAGATCTGTCTTTCTTTCCACTCAACGTCGCATACCTTGAACTTGCAGTCTCTACTCGAAGCTTCGCCTGTTTGGACTCAGCACTGCTTGTTGTGGACCTTGCAACGCTTGGCTTGTTGGTTCTTGCACGAAGTCTTGTCCATCTTGACTTAGTTCTGTCAAGCCTTCATGTAGGTTCCTTGGGCTTCTTGTTGCCTTCGCAACAATCTCTTCAAGTGGGATTTCTTCTATCTTGTCTTGGCCCCGCGTACATAGGGTCACCAATTTTCATCGCAACTTGTGGCCACATTGACTCGCTCATGCTGACCCAAAGCCCTGCGAAACTCGGTTTAGTTTTGCTGGTTGTGGATGCGGCTTACCTGGGATTTTGCGCCTCCGCGCAAAGCTTTGCTCGCTTGGACTTTGTGCCGCTTGTTTTCGACTTTGGCGTCAGCCTTGACCTGTCCTTTTTTCTCAGAAGTGTGTCGCACATTGATTTTTTGCCCTCATCAATTGGACATGCGACGAAACCATTTAGGGTTGAATTTCTATCCATCTTTAGCCTTGCTACCGCGGACAGTTCCGTTTCCATGCGATCACATGCTCGCTTGGGATTTGCACTCTTGATAGTTGACTTGGGACACTTGGATTTGGTGATTTCAACTCGAAGCTTTGTGTGTTGTGATTTCGCCTTGTTCGTCTTTGATTTCACAGACGTCGGATTCTCCTTGTCTCTGCAACAGCCTGCATGTTGTGGCAGTTTGATGTTCGTTCTTGGAGTGGCACGAACTGAACTGCCACTTTTGGTGCCAGGACCTGCTGGTACTGATTTTTCGTTTCCTTTGCACTCCTTCCTTCAGCCAGGTTTGGCAGTCCTAGTAGTGAACAGCGCACACCCCGATTTTCCCTTGTCACCAAGAAGCTACGCTCGGCTTGATCCTTCAATTCCGGCCTTGGACTTTTTCCACCTGGGATTGGTGCTGCTGTTGAGACAGTTTATGTGTTGTGGACTCTTAGCGCCTGCCTTGGGAGCAGCTTGCATGGGCTTTCCTTTGTTGCCCTCAGGTGCAAACCACCTGGGCTCAAGTTTCAGTTTGAGAAGCTTCACTCGCACCGGTCTGGCACTGCCTGCCTTCCAGATGGCTCATATTGGATTGCCATTGCTGCTGCATTCTTTTGGTCGGCCTGAACCTGCTGTATTGCTTTTGAACCTTGCCGAGATAGGGCTGTCAATGCTCTTGCAAGGCTTTACGTGACTGGACTTTCCCATATTGGCTTTGGGCGGAATGAGACACGTGGCAAGTCTTTACGGACATTCTGATGCAATGGTCGGTGGCAGTACTAGCATCTGTGCTAGAACTGATATGCTTAGCCTATCAGTCGTCCAGTTTGCTCACGTTGGTCCAGGCCGGATTCCCGCAGCTTGAAACATCTTGAAACCACCAAGGTTAGTTTCAGCAGAGAGTTTTCATAGGACATAGCAGCACCCTGTATCGATATAGAAACCTGCTATAGTCATTGGATGCTGTCACTGCATGTTATTCAATGAATCTAGCAATGCTGGCAATGAGTTGGAGACAACGGGTTTGATCATTTTGATCGTGGCTTGGAATGATCCTCAGAAGTGTTGCCTTGCAGGACATCTTTGATGTGGATCTGTCCGACTTCTGTTTTGAAATGATAAGAAAACATGGGGCTACATCAAACTACCACCCAACAGGGGCTACCACCCAGCATGGGGCTACCCAGCAAAACGGGTTGGTGGTTTCAAACATCTTTTATTTTCCCTAGTAGTTCTTAACAATTGGTTGGTGGACTAATCTTTTTCATAGGGGTTGAAACCACCAACCAGAAAAAGAAGTGACTAAAAGAAGAAAAAAGAACCAAAATCAAAGGAAGGCTGGATGGGGTTACCACCCAGCCGCCACTAAGCTTGGTCTTTTTTCTTGGCGCAGCTGAATACCTGGCTCACCACGTAGCTGGTCCAAGCATGTCCAAGCAGAAAGAACTCACACCTTTGACATCCTGTCACACCAGTGATCCTCCCAGTTCACCATCGAGTTTTACAGGTTACAAGCCACTTGGAGGTGAAAAAACCAGCATTTACATCTGGTTTATCGGTTGATCTATCAAAAATGACTATAGCTTACCTCTATTTTGGAGGGTCAACACCTCCCTTTTCTCGGGGCTGGTGGTGGTTTTGGTGAGCGCTTGGTGTCGCTCCAGGTTTGTTGATCCGAAGTTCTTCGCGCTCGGGTTCTGCACTTTCGGTTGTGGAGGCCGGAAGCGAGGTGGTGATGGGGTCTCCTGGCTGCTGGCTGCTGGTGGGTATCCGACTAGAGCTGTTTCACGGGGAGTCAGGAGCCACGAGTGGCCCTTCATTCTCGACATTTTTCGATCATGTTTCATCATTTTTGATGCTTGGAGGATGGGTTAGACTGGGTTTTTCAGCGGCGATGTAGGTTGTGAGACTTACCACTGAACTCCCAAAAACTTGGGGCATTCTGCTCGTTGCTGCCTCCTGTGCCAGTTCGGAAGCATGGGATTGACGTTGCTTGCGCGAAGCGTCTTCTGCATGGGCTTCACCATCTCTGCTTTGGGTGCCTCGGAGTCTGCAAGGTGTGGCTAAGCTTCCTGGATCTCGAAAGTGAGATGATGGTTACCATCAGCAACCAGGGCCAAGGGCCCCTAAAAAAGGTAGGTTTTAACTTCAAAACATGGGTTATAACCTAGGAAAATGATGGTTTTTGGTGCTCATGGCAATGATGGGACCATGCTTGTGGCCTTCTCAGCTCCCAGCATTCCTGAGTGGCCAATGGTGAATGATGGTCAGTGAGTTAGTGATGGTTGATTGGTTGTCAACCATCAATCAACTGATTGCTACTGGTGATGCTACTGGTAGTTGGCCAAGAACATCCAAGAACCAATCAACATTGCAGTGAGTGATGGTTTTCCCATTCCTTTCTAATTATCCTTTCACAATGTGGGGACAGCCCTGGACGGCTCTTCTCTTCCACAGCTCTGGAGACCGTGAGATTTCGAGAGCAGAGGAATGTTGAGCACGGCTTGTCATTGGACACGACCGCGGAAATGTTCAAGATGATCACTGAATAAGAGTCGGACAATGCTTAAGCGAAACATCTTCACAGATTCCATCATATCCTTGGATCATTCATTGAAATAAAATGAAATAAACACAGTTGCGCGAAATAGTTGATACTGTGGAAGAATAAAGTGCGCACTATTTAACTTCACCATTGTCATCCAGATGCTTGGGTAGATCTGGTCTATGTTTGGGTCACTGGACACCCTCTCAGTCCATCGAACATCAGATGCTAACTGGAAAGTCCATCTACCTTGACTCTCAGCCTTACCCTATATTTTTAGGATGAATACCCATTATTTCGGGACAAACTCACCCATCTTTATGGGGGGTTTCCTTGAGGGTCAAGGATGGTCAAGGTATAGCTGCTGTCCACGCCCGTTTCGCGGCTCCCGCTGAGGTGCAAGTTGCTGCGGATGGCAAAGTTTGCTGTCCGTCCTGGATAACTTCCCGGTCGAATCGCCCACGTCAATTCGAAGCTTTGCATAGCCAGAACTCACAGTTCCAGTCAGACTCCCAGTTCGATGAGGATTTCAGGGGGACATGTATTTGGGCGCAAGAAAAGTAGAACATCAAGTAACATCCCAGCAGTTGCCTTATCCCTGTTATCATTCTTGGAGTGATAAAAGATGAACCATCATTGTTTGACCTCGCATGAAGCTGCAAAAATTCCATGCCTGAACATTCCACTGGCGCCAAAATTCGGTTGGCGAAATCGCCAGACTCAGCTGTTTCGACCTTGGACTCAGAAGTTACCTATTACTACCACTTTTACCATTACTGTTTATATTATTACCCAGTGGCTCCATGTATGGCATATTTACCCACATTTACCTATAAAATGACCCAGTTATGTAGGTAAATATGCCAAAAACATGGGGAGCATCTGGGTTACCACTACAACCACCACCACCACCACCACCACCACCACCACCACCACCACCAC